>JBBPBX010006471.1:0-24029 GCA_038048925.1 Garcialebias charrua | reverse complement strand
AGACGTGGAGGAGATGTGGAGGAGATGTGGAGGAGACGTGGAGGAGATGTGGAGGAGATGTGGAGGAGATGTGGAGGAGATGTGGAGGAGACGTGGAGGAGATGTGGAGGAGATGTGGAGGAGATGTGGAGGAGATGTGGAGGAGATGTGGAGGAGACGTGGAGGAGATGTGGAGGAGATGTGGAGGAGATGTGGAGGAGATGTGGAGGAGATGTGGAGGAGACGTGGAGGAGATGTGGAGGAGACGTGGAGGAGATGTGGAGGAGATGTGGAGGAGATGTGGAGGAGATGAGGAGACGTGGAGGAGATGTGGAGGAGACGTGGAGGAGATGTGGAGGAGATGTGGAGGAGATGTGGAGGAGATGTGGAGGAGATGTGGAGGAGATGTGGAGGAGATGTGGAGGAGATGTGGAGGAGATGTGGAGGAGATGTGGAGGAGATGTGGAGGAGATGTGGAGGAGATGTGGAGGAGATGTGGAGGAGATGTGGAGGAGATGTGGAGGAGACGTGGAGGAGATGTGGAGGAGATGTGGAGGAGATGTGGAGGAGATGTGGAGGAGATGTGGAGGAGATGTGGAGGAGATGTGGAGGAGACGTGGAGGAGATGTGGAGGAGATGTGGAGGAGATGTGGAGGAGATGTGGAGGAGATGTGGAGGAGACGTGGAGGAGATGTGGAGGAGACGTGGAGGAGATGTGGAGGAGATGTGGAGGAGATGTGGAGGAGATGTGGAGGAGACGTGGAGGAGATGTGGAGGAGATGTGGAGGAGATGTGGAGGAGATGTGGAGGAGATGTGGAGGAGATGTGGAGGAGATGTGGAGGAGATGTGGAGGAGATGTGGAGGAGATGTGGAGGAGATGTGGAGGAGATGTGGAGGAGATGTGGAGGAGATGTGGAGGAGATGTGGAGGAGATGTGGAGGAGATGTGGAGGAGATGTGGAGGAGATGTGGAGGAGATGTGGAGGAGATGTGGAGGAGATGTGGAGGAGATGTGGAGGAGATGTGGAGGAGATGTGGAGGAGATGTGGAGGAGATGTGGAGGAGATGTGGAGGAGATGTGGAGGAGATGTGGAGGAGATGTGGAGGAGATGTGGAGGAGATGTGGAGGAGATGTGGAGGAGATGTGGAGGAGACGTGGAGGAGATGTGGAGGAGATGTGGAGGAGATGTGGAGGAGATGTGGAGGAGATGTGGAGGAGATGTGGAGGAGATGTGGAGGAGATGTGGAGGAGATGTGGAGGAGATGTGGAGGAGATGTGGAGGAGATGTGGAGGAGATGTGGAGGAGATGTGGAGGAGATGTGGAGGAGATGTTTAGATCTGCGCCGTCCACTCTGTGTCACTTCTACAGAAAAATTAATAAATCCACAAATTGCCTGTTTGTCTTTTGCAGGTGCACTTTCTTCCTTTTCTTTCAGTCAAGTCTTTATTGCACTCAAACATAGTGAGTGCATGAAAAGCACTCATTAAAAGTTTCACACACACACACACACACACACATACACACACAGACACACACACACACACACACACACTTCTGAACTTGTGCTGGATTGAGATCATTTATGAAAAAATCCAAAGCTGTTGTCCAACAACATATTCCTAATTGTCTCTGCGCACACACTCTGGAGCGCACGTGTACTGCGCACACACTCTGGAGCGCACGTGTACTGCGCACACACTCTGGAGCGCACGTGTACTCTTTAGCACTTCAGTTCTTCTCACACTGTTGGAGTGAAAACTAAAAGATGGATGAGATCTTTGTCACTCAAACGGCTGCAGGTTTCCTAAGTGCTGTCAGAGTGCGCACGAGGCCAACATGCATTATGGAAGATGGCGGCTCACTGAGCACCGGCTCTCTGCCTGTTCCGCCGCACAACACCGTCTAATGGAGGTGGAAGCAGTTACTTCAGCAGCCCAAGAGTTTTTAATAATATCTAAAGTTGTGAGAGGCTTAAAGGTATTGTGACATGATTTTATAAATTTGAATATTTGTCAGAACATATATATCTTATATCATTGAGCTCTGTTCGTTTTTGCAAAATAAATTATAAATATATTAAATTTTTATTCCAAGTTATGGTAGTTTTTTTCTCTGGGATACGCCCCTAAAAATCTGCGCATTTCCGCAAAAACTTCATTGTGACGTGCCTACGTGACTACGGGAAGGCACGCTCCAACGTGCATTTAAATAATAATGGGGAGCATGTCCGATTGCGTCTGAGATATATCATTTTAAGACAGTAAATCATCCAAAACTCTCATTAATGAACCCTCCCTGAATAAAAAGAAACTACAGATGTTACCTGATCGCGCAGACATAATTTAAAAATACATTATTAGCAACGTGTTTGCTCCGGGCTCTCGGCTAATGTTTCTTAGCAGCCATCTTGGCAAACAGAGTCCCTGACACCGGTCACGTCTGAGATATATCATTTTAAGACAGTAAATCTTCCAAAACTCTCATTAATAAACACTCCCCGAATACAAAGAAAACAACAGATGTTACCTGATTGCGCTGACATAATTTAAAAATACATAAATAGCAACGTGGCCTGTACTGTATCTCGGCTAGTGTGTTAGCTGCTACCTCGGCTTTTTATTACCGGTTGCGTCAGCGATATATCATTTTAAGACAGTAAATCTTCCAAAACTCTCATTAATATCCCTCCCCGAATACAAAGAAAACAACAGATGTTACCTGATTGCGCTGACATAATTTAAAAATGCATAAATAGCAACGTGGCCTGTACTGTATCTCGGCTAGTGTGTTAGCTGCTACCTCGGCTTTTTATTACCGGTTGCGTCAGCGATATATCATTTTAAGACAGTAAATCATCCAAAACTCTCATTAATATCCCTCCCCGAATAAAAAGAAAACAACAGATGTTACCCGATTGCGCTGACATAATTTAAAAATGCATAAATAGCAACGTGGCCTGTACTGTATCTCGGCTAGTGTGTTAGCTGCTACCTCGGCTTTTTATTACCGGTTGCGTCAGCGATATATCATTTTAAGACAGTAAATCATCCAAAACTCTCATTAATATCCCTCCCCGAATAAAAAGAAACTACAGATGCAGACATAATTTAAAAATACATTATTAGAAAAGTGTGTGTGCTACTGATTCGGCTAGCTTGTTAGCAGCGAACATAAATAATCTGCCGTGATAATTGGCTTCATACACTCACAGTGTATAAAGTAAAACAACATGAACTCACGTAAAATATATAGTTTAGAATCTAAAACACTACACACCTCCGATTATGTTTACACAAAGACTTACTCATCTCCTGGACAGTCTTCCGATGGTCCCTGCGTTGTTTGCATGGTAGCTCCTGTGGGACTTTCTTCTGTAGATTTTCTTTTAAAAATAGTAGGAATAGCATCCGGTTTTAAAAGTCTTCTGAATCTTACTGGTAATCCTAAAGATTCTTGTAAACCAGGTCTTTCCAGATAACAATCGGCAGTAAAATGGTCGCTGCAGACATACGAGTAGGAACCCACCGGTCCTTGTCTGGTCCATTCTGATTCTTGTCGAAGTTTCTCATCTTTTGGAAATTTGTGAAGAATCACTTGTTCACTGCTGATATTAGAACACACAAATGCGCTACAACGTGACGGCATTTTTCAAGTTACACAAAAAAAAGAGCCGATCTTTCAGGAAATGAATTCTATGGCAAGCAGTTAACACACAAAACAAACGGGCAAGGCTCTGCCTTCTGCCCGTTGTGACGTTGATGACTGGCGACGACGACTGGTGATGACGTATTGCGGAAATGCGCGGAATTTTAGGGGTGTATCCCAGCAAGTACCAGAGAAAAACATTACCATAATTTAGAATAAAAATTTTACATATTTATAATTTATTATGCAAAAACGACCAGAGCTCAATGATATAAAATATATATGTTCTGACAAATATTCAAATTTACAAAATCATGTCACAATACCTTTAAGGCCTCGCTGCGTTGTCTCCCATCTGGCTGCTGAGGAGCATGATGAGAGTTTAGCAGATTAGTCCCAGACACAGGAGTCTTAAAGGGAAACTGCTTGTTCTTCCACGACTGGAGATGTGTTCTCAGTGAACAGCAACGTGCGCGGGAGGCTAATAATGGCTTATTGTACGCGCATGTGATCGTTTCACTGGAGAGCTTAAAAAGAAGCAGATGGACGACAGAAAGCCGCTCTCTTCTCGAAGGCTTTCCAATTCTTTTTTAGTGGATCTTGTTTTAGAACATGTGCTTCCAGAAGAAGATTAGGTCCATCAGATACACATCTGAGCAAATTAACCAAAGCTACAGTATCACACACTTTTGAAATTAGATTCATCTTAAAGTTGCTGCAGTTGAATAGATGGCAGAGATCACAAGCAGTGCGGTCCACATTATAACACATTAACAGATGAACAATGAGGTTTGTCTCTTTCCAACAAATATATTCAGCACCAACAGTATATCTTCTCGGTCTTGGTAAGATCTAGAGCTGTCCTGATAAGCCCAAGGTCATCCGCTCGTGGTGTCTGCATAGGAAATGAGTGGAGGCTCCCAGCAGACTCAGCAGGAAGGACTGGGAGAGTTAAAGCAACTCTGCAGTCCTACTTGACTTTTAACTTTCTCATCATGGCTGCAAAAATAAAGACTCGGAGAGATGGGAAGTAAGAGGGAGAAAAAAGAAGACAGTGAAGGAGAGATTTAACAGCAGAGAATAGGAAAGTGTTCAGGCGGCACCATCAACCATCCATTTCCCATAATCCTTTTCAAATGTCCTCTCTGTGAGGCTCAACTTTCACTCTTTATTCACACACGGGAAATTCAAATCACCGCTGGTGCTTCAGTCTACGCCCAGAGTCCACTGCGTCAGTTAAGTGAATTTCCCCATGTGCCATTTTGGGTGTGCACCAGAAGCCGTCTCACCCGCAGCGTGTGTCAGTCACAGCTGGCAATGAAGAATTATTAAGGTGGATTTGACATGAAATGTTGGACGTAGTCACCCTCTACCTTTTCTCCAGCCATTAGTGTGTGAGAGGCGTACTTGACAGGAAGTGCCATCAGCTCAGGCAGCAGCGCTCTCCTCCCCCGCAGACGCACCTTGGGCCTGCAGTGTCTTCTTTGTTCTGCACATCTGTTCAGCATCACATGACAGCACTGATTAGACTCACGCAGGGTCTTCTTAAGACAACCGGAGAGCGTCAGCACAAGGTGCACATGGACACACAAACACACCGGGTCGACCAGCTGTAATCACTGCACGCTCTTTCTGTGCTCATTTTACTGCACTATGTCTGCAGTCTGACTTTAACCCTGATGAGAAACGTCCCTGGGTCTCAACGGTCCTGGCACCTCTGCTGCTAAAGTACACCCGGTGCAGACAGACAGGAGCTGTTCTGGACATGTTTCATTGATTTGAATGTTTATTTATCTACTAACAAAATGATGTCATTAACCTAAAAAATGTTTATCACTCAATTTTGATGTGGATTTTTTAACATAATGATGATTGTTGCAAAGAACAATCATAAATCTACCGTATTTTCCAGTCGATAAGTCGCATCAGCCTAATTATGTCTAATAAAATGGAAAACTCCATAAACGTGTCGCACCTCTGTATAAGTCGCATCTATTAGCACCAGCACTTTGGTGTGGACTTGTTCCTGTTTAAAGTGCTTTATAAATAAAATGGTATGGTATGGTATGGTATTACGCGTCACCGCTGTCGCGTCGCGTATAATATGCGTCAGCAGTGACAACCCAGAAATGTGGACTGGTGTTTTGCCCAAAATGGATTGGCTGTGAAATGGCCACAGGAGCGTGCACGGTAGGACTTTAACAAGATTAAAACTTAAAAACAATTATTTGTTTGCTGAAATTATAGCAAAGATGTGTCTGAGCTGAACTTTTCCTTAATAAATGAACGCAATTGTCAAATCAGCTGGATTTAAAAAGCAGTTTTGCTACGTCTGTGCTGCGAAGCGTGCATGCACAGCGAGCGGATACGCTTCATTTCTTTAAAATATAACAAGATATACACCTTAAAATATATATATATATGTTCGCTGATATTATAGCAAAAGTGTTTCTGAGCTTAACTTTTCCTTTAAAAATTAACGTAATGTTCAAATCTGCTGGATTTAACTTGTTTCGCTTTGATGGTCTTCCAAACGTGCGCGCACTGAGAAAATAAATTATGAATAAATCTAATTTTAGCTCAAACATCTCCTAAAGCTAATCAGTTGTAAATGTCCATCCAGTGATTACTTTCTGTAAGTTTCATCAAAATCTGTCCTGTGGTTCTTGACCTATTTTGCTAACAGTAAAACACTGAGCTAACAGTAGTTCAGAGCTCAAGAGAGTCAGAGTCAGAGAGTCAGAGTACTTTTATTAACATTGCACACGTTTTCACCAATACAGCGTGAATATGTACGCACAGTCATCCTGAAGGGGGGGTGAGTGTGTGAAGCTGCTGCATTCAGACCACATGAGACGAATCACATTATGTTCTTCAGCGCGTCCTCTCTCATCCGTATCTGGATGAAGGTCAAAGGTGTGAAACAAGGAAAGTACCATAAGGGTCACAGCGTTAGTATTAAAAAAAATGTATCACATTTTGTCTGCCAAGACACCACATGAGACAGTAAAGATGGTGTAGTGGCAGGGCTTTCGACTTGGGACCCGAAGGACGCGGGTTCGCGCCCCGGCCACTACACACCTTGGGGGTGTCTATGAGTGCACACCTAATTCTCCAGCTCCTCGGATGCTTTCTGGCTGCTCACTGCACCACCTGGTGGTGGTTGGGTTAAATATAGAGACGAATTTCATCTGTGTATGGGAAACATACACAGATGACAGACAAACACATTATTATTATTAAAAACCATACCATAAGCACATTTAAGACAGTTACATGTTGCATTTTGAGACTGAGGCAGGGAGATTTCTGTCCATGAGACATTCCAGATAGCAACAGTCTGAGAACCAGCCGGCCTCCGATAACGCTCATAGAAAAGTTCTCCGGGGGGGGTAGTGGACAAGACAAGAGGAACAGCTGTTTGTCCTCAGTAAAACACGTCTCAGGAGAAATTAGATATCCAACCTTTTCCAAGGCTGTTTCCAAGGGAATCAGATAAGAATTGTAAATATTTTCACTTCAGGCACTGTTATGTATCCCAGAGTTTTTAATGTGTTTAAAAAACAACAGTCTATCAACTGACTGTTACCTCCTGTTTTTTTTATTGCTGCTACAGTCTACTGCAGCCTGCTGGTTCAGAAAGAACTCACTTTTTTTTACTCAGCCAGTCCTTAATCAGGCTTAATTGGGCAGCACAGGTGTTCACCTGCAGCTCCTGCCTTTATATTAGTCAGACAGTGCTTTGAGCTGTGGTGGAGACTTGATACAACAGGATTGGGCTTGTTGATCAAGTGTATGGACTTGCAGGAAGCAAGGGTAGAAGCTGGACACAAGATTTGACTTGTGACTCTAGTAAAAAGCTGGTGTGGAAAGACACCAGATGTCAGCTGAAGTTCTGATGAACAGGCTGAAGATACACTGAAGGTAACTAACCTAGTGTTGATTGACAGCTGTAAAGCTGTGTGTGTTATGCTGACTCAGAGAAACGTCCACCCTCTCTGTTTGTTAAGTCTGCTTAAGGGAGAGTAGCTAAGCTGTTAGGAGCTCTGAAGTGACTCTGACTGTTAAAGCAGAGTACTATGTGGTCTAAAACACCTTGAGTGCTGACTGAAGCTTTGGCTTCTGACTTTGAAGGTGTGTACCTGTGTTTGGACCTATAAGGCTTAATTAGGTCTATTGTTGAAGACACTGAGGGCAGTGTCTTTACAGCTGTTCAGGAGGAGAACAACTGGGATCAACAGTGAGGTGACTGTTGTGTTTTTTCTCTTTTTCATTTTATTTTGTACTTTTGACTGGTGAGGGTTGGTAGCCTAGTTTTCGCATATTTATTTTATTGGTTAGTGAGGGCCTTGTTGTTACAGGTAGATCGTCACCTGGGGAAGCACTACGGCCCTATATTGGGGTTGGGTTTGCCTGGGTGGCATTTTCTTGTGTTTGGCCAGACTCACCGGTCCACCATTTCTTTGAACTTCTTATTATTTATTTTCCTTTGGACGCTGATCCAGGAGAGGACGCTCCAGTCCTGGTGAGAAGCCTGGGAGGACCTTGCCAGCTTGGAGTGGCTTTAGTTTTAGTTTAATAAAATTCGTTTTAATTCTTTTTCTGTGTCAGTGTCCACTTTGTATGTTTTGGTCCTAACGGGTCATAACATATAAAATGGCCGCTCGTCCGGGATCTGAATGAACGAGCTAGGTTAGTTTAGGTGTTTAGGTTGTTGTCCGGGATATGAATGAACGAGCCTGGTTAGTTTAGGATTTGTCTGGGATGTGAATGAACAAGCTGTTAAGGTTAGTTTAGTTTTCATTTCATTCAGTAGTTGTGCTGGATTTGAACGAATGAGCTTGTTTAGCTTGTTTTGGTTAGGATCACTAAAAGCTTTGCCTTGTTGTGATCTGTGTGTTTTGAGCGCAGCTGGGAGTGTTGTGCTGTTAGCTCTTTGGGAGTTTGATTAGGCAACTTGTGTACTTGTCTGCTCTGAACAGACATTGTTTGAGCTTGGGTGCTTAAATATTTAATGGGGGCTCGTTGCTGAGCTTGATTAGTTAAAACTGTGTTTGTGACAGGCAGTTTCACATATAGCCTTGAGCTATGTTTTTGTGTGTTCTGTGCGGTGCACAGCTGACACACCTGATGGTGTTTTCTTGGTTGAACAGTTTTGCTGTTCACATTTATTTGGGGGCTTGTCAAAAGTGTGAACTAAACAAAAATTTCACCTTAGGTTTGTGAAGGATTTGACTTCAGCAGTTGGAAGCTGGCTGAAGCTTCTCATTGGTGCTGATTGCTCTGAGTAATCAGCTGTGTGTATGTGTGTGTACTGCTGTTGCTTGTGACACATTCAAGGGCAGTAGGACATTTGTATCTTGGTTCACTGTCATCTGTGTGCTGAACACTTGATGGTGAGCTATTTTGGGTAAATTGTTTATAAAAAAAAACTGTTTTCTGTTTTTGCTCAAAACATGGCATTCAACTTAAGGAATTTTCTTGAACATCCCACAGTGCAGGTCTTTGTAGATCGCACGAACGAACAGAAGCTAGGTGTAGCAAACCATTTTAACATTGAAATTAGGAAATTTGCTGATGATGGATGGTTAGAGTGGGCACTGTTTTATGAATTAAAACAGCTTGGGATATTTCCTGAGATGAATGAGCAACTGCGTTTGAGAGAAAAGGAGGAGGAAAGAGAATGTTTGATTGCCATGGAGAGAAAGATGCTTGGAGAGGAGCGAGTTGCTTTAAGAAAAGAAGAAATTGAAGAACAATTGAGAAAAGAAAAAGAGCCTATTTCACAGTAGCTCGAAGCTGCCAAAAGGGAATTACAACTTAAACATCAGACTTTCTTAAAAGAACAGGAACTAGAACAACAAAGACGTAAAGCTGCTTTAAAGGAAAAGAAGCGTCTTCGTGAACAAGAAGAATTAAGACTTCAAGCTGCTCGGGAAGAGAAGAGACGTATTCTGAAGCAAGAACTGCAAGAAGAGTCTAAGAAAAAAATACTGAAGTTGCAGAGGGAGTTGAGAGAGTTGAGGCTCAAAGCTGAACTGAAAAAGCAACTGGAAAAACAACGTTCTTTTCCCACCATGTGTAATCTAAAGGTGACACCAGAGCCTTGCACTCAAGCAGGTGGCTCTCTCTCACATCTACAGAAGATGGCGCCACAAGAACATCGTCTTCAGGAGGAGAAAATTGAGGATGACATCAATTTGGGTGACAGTTTCTTCTTATTTCATGTAACTGAACTTGGAACTGAACATGAAACTAAATATGAAACTGAACCTGAAACTGAACAGACTCCAGTTAAGCTAGATGGGGATTTGAAGAACTTTGGTGAGCTGAAGGAACATGGCATTAACCTGTGTGAATGTTTTTTATTCAGTTCTGAAGCTGAAGAAGTCCCAGTGAGCTTAACTGAGGAGGATCCAGAAGAAACTATTCCTGTTTCTTTGTGTTCTTTTGTAGCTCCTGTAGAAAACAAAGGAGTTGTGAAAGATGATGTTGACTTGAGTGACAGTTTTTTTATTGTTTAAAACTGAACAACTCTCATTTAATGATTCTGTGTCTAACGGTCTCTGTGCTTACAGTGTGGCTGAGAGCAGAGCTGTTGAAACTGATACAGGGATGCTGTCCAGAGCAGAAAATGAGGACAGATCCCCCCTGACTGTCAAAACACATGTGTCAAGTTCTCTTGTTTCTTTGTGTTCCCTTCCAGCCACTGCAGACTGTTGCTGAATGATGTGGAACCATGGCTTCAAAAGGAAACTGGAAATGAGTCAGGAAATAACTTTATTAAGTCTGTGGTGTGCAACAGTGAACTCTTATGTTGACCATAATTCACTGTCTAACACTATTTCCTGTATTTTCAGAATAACTGAAATCACATCTGCTACAGTTGACCAGAAGGTGTCGCTACAGCTGAATGGAGAGAGTTGTCCAACACTGTCCAGTGCTGAGATGGAGGAGAACAGTTTCCCTCTGTTTGCAAAGAAATTGTGACTCTCTTCGTCACTGACTGACCTCATCAGAAATGATGATGGCGTTTGTTATACAAAACAAATGCTTTTCAAATTAATGTCAGACCAGAGACGCTTTTTTGGTTTTAAAACATTTTGAGTGTGACTGTAGGATGTATGTTAGCGGTTAAACAGACTAGTTGTTGTTTTTAATGATAACGTTTTTTAGTCTGTTTAAGAAATAGGGACCGCTACATTTGAGACTCACTTTTTTTTGTATGGGAGATATGTTGTGTCCTTATACGACACTTGAACATTTCCCCCAATCAAAAATCTGGCCATGGGGGTGTTATGTATTCCAGAGTTTTTAATGTGTTTAAAAACAACAGTCTATCAGCTGACTGTTACCTCCTGTTTTTTTTATTGTTGCTGTAGTCTACTGCAACCTGCTGGTTCAGAAAGAACTCACTTTTTTTTACTCAGCCAGCCCTTAATCAGGCTTAATTGTGTAGCACAGGTGTTCACCTGCAGCTCCTGCCTTTATATTAGTCAGACAGTGCTTTGAGCTGTGGTGGAGACTTGATGCAACAGGATTGGGCTTGTTGATCAAGTGTGTGGACTTGCAGGAAGCAAGGGTAGAAGCTGGACACAAGATTTGACTTGTGACTCTAGTAAAAAGCCGGTGTGGAAAGACACCAGTTGTCAGCTGAAGTTCTGATGAACAGGCTGAAGATACACTGAAGGTAACTAACCTAGTGTTGATTGACAGCTGTAAAGCTGTGTGTGTTATGCTGACTCAGAGAGACCTCCACCCTCTCTGTTTGTTGGTACGTCTGCTCAAGGGAGAGTAGCTGAGCTGTTAGGAGCTCTGAAGTGACTCTGACTGTTAAAGCAGAGTACTATGTTGTCTAAAACACCTTGAGTGCTGACTGAAGCTTTGGCTTCTGACTTTGAAGGTGTGTACCTGTGTTTGGACCTATAAGGCTTAATTAGATCTATTGTTGAAGACACTGAGGGCAGTGTCTTTACAGCTGTTCAGGAGGAGAACAACTGGGATCAACAGTGAGGTGACTGTTGTGTTTTTTCTCTTTTTCATTTTATTTTGTACTTTTGACTGGTAAGGGTTGGTAGCCTAGTTTTCGCATCTTTATTTTATTGGTTAGTGAGGGCCTTGTTGTTACAGGTAGATCGTCACCTGGGGAAGCACTACGGCCCTATATTGGGGTTGGGTTTGCCTGGGTGGCATTTTCTTGTGTTTGGCCAGACTCACCGGTCCACAATTTCTTTGAACTTTTTATTATTTATTTTCCTTTGGGTGCTGATCCAGGAGAGGACGATCCAGTCCTGGTGAGAAGCCTGGGAGGACCTTGCCAGCTTGGAGTGGCTTTAGTTTTAGTGTAATAAAATTCGTTTTAATTCTTTTTCTATGTCAGTGTCCACTTTGTATGTTTTGGTCCTAACGGGTCGTAACAGGCACACATTGTAATTTCTGCAGCCTTCAGTCTGTAAGGGCGACTCTGTTCCAAAAATGATCCAATTCGGGACTTTTTTCCACTGATCCAAGCTCTGTCCTCAGATGTTGACCAGTACAGCGTCCAGAGTCCCAATCCGAGTGGGTGATCTGTTCACCTCCCAGATAAGCTCGCAAACAGCTGATTTCTCGAGGTCATCGCGCAGACCAGACGTCGGGTGCTCCAGGCATTAAGTCCTGCTGAAGTCTCCCTCGTTTGCGATAAGCCAGTGCTCCACAAAACGCCAAAAAGAAAAGCGCTGCCATCATAATCCAATATAATCTAGATTCTTCACCTCCTCCACAGAGCATAGCACAGAGAGCGACACGCACACCATCCAACAGGAATCCATGGCGTATCCTCTTCGTCACTCTGTGAGGATGGATCGGTTCCCCTCGGGTCTTGTCTTCTGTTGAAATCTTGTTCGCTGCTTTTCTGAGGAACTGCAGGCAGCAGCAGGGGGGGTGGGGCGGCGGAGGAAGGACTGGAAGCGACTGCCTCCGTCAAGAGCCAGAACAGAAAAAAAGCAGGAGGCCGTGCTGTGACAGAGTGAGTCCAAGCAGAGGAGGCTGCCGTCGGACACATGTGCTGGGAACGCTCGGTGGACCCTAGCGGCCGAAAGTGGTACTGTTCCATTTTTTCGTCAGAATGAATGGAAACGGTCATATCTCAGCCAAAAATTGGTCTAAAAATATGGAAAAATCCATAAATATGTCGCTTCGCCCTATAAGTCGCAGGGAATGCAAATGAGTTTTTTTAAAAACTGCGACTTATAGGCCGAAAAACACGGTAAAGTACTACTTTTGTCAAATTAAAACGATAATAAAACTGTTTCAGGTATTTCTCCTCTGATTTGTTGCTCATTTGCCAACAAAAATAAACTAAAAAATCTTTGTGTGTTCAGTTTTGTTTCAAGTGCACATTTTGACGAGTTGTCCTGATTTTCATTCATAAATCATTATTTTACCAGCCTCATTTTCCAGATAAGCAGTTTCAAACCTTGAGGCTTTAGAGAACAGTGTTTTCCTTGAGTGTCTTGCAGAAACAAGCGTGGAGTTGTTGTGTGTGAGTGTGTGTGCAGCCGTGGCCCTGTGCGGTTCTGCAGGGTGAACTTCTCCCAGATGCCTTCACCATCTCCCCCCACTGGCGGGTGCTCCTCACTGTGTGTGTGTGTGTGTGTGTCCCAGCCCACCTGTTCAGCCCTCATTACTGTCAGGCCTGTGTTAATAAATATCCAGGTGTAGAGCGCTCCTCTGTGCCTGCACTTCATCACCAGGAGCTCAGCGTGCTGGTCGCCCCCTCCTCTCCTGCAGCAGCTGACAGGAACCATGATTACACTGTAAGCACTGTAGTTATTCACCTTCTGCCCAAACTCCGACACTGCACTCCATCTTACGCACACACACACACATCCTTGCAGGGACACACTCCCACTGACAAACAAATACTCACAGATATTTGGTCTTTCATTCTCATTATTTTTTCTCTTCGGTACACCCGCTCATGCAGGCAACCCGAGCAGCATGTTGCCATTTGCACTCTGCCAACATCCCTGCAGCTGTTTGGTGGCTGCACATGATTATTGTGGTGTAGGTCCACAACACCGGGCCTTTAATTATGCATGACATCAAAACACGTTGTTTTCAAATACATTTTTCTTACTCCTACGATAAAAACAAGTTTATCGTTTGATCTTTTTTTTTTTGCTTTAACTCTGTGTGAGGTGTGAATCAACCAAACGGCTGGAAAATAAAATAAATGTCACTCTTTCTCTGACAAACTGAGGCAGGATTTACTGTGTCATGAAGTTTCAACTCGGTTAAATGTTTCATACATCACCGTTTGTTTTAGGTGACGTGTTTCCTCTCTGCTGACAATGTGTCTTCAACATATTGCTTTTATGCTGACCTTTCATCAACCGTTTTACTAAAACAGCTCCACAACGTCACAGCTTCTCTTCCAGTAGTTTCATCTGGGATTCAGTCCAAACATCCTTGATGACCCAAGTTCAAGTGTGGCCTAACAGTGCTATTAGACTATTAGAAATTGAAATAAAAATGAAAAAGAAAACTACCAAATGCAGATTTAAATAAGTAACTTAAGTCCAGTAAAGTTAGACTTACAGTGAGTTAATAAAATAATAATAATGAATTAAATTTTATAACGCACTTTTCATTAGTGAAAATCTCAAAGTGCTACACACATTCATACACCGGTAGCGGCAGACTACCATGCAAGGTGCTTTCCAGTCCTACCGGGAGCAACTCGGAGTTAAGTGTCTTGCCCAAGGACACAACGACACATGGTGTGGGGAACCGGGATTCGAACCGCCAACCTTCCGATCGGGGGGCGACTGCCATTACCACTACACCACGGCCGCCCCGACACAGACACAATTTACTTTTTGGCACCAGTTTCTTGACAAATTGCTTAATTGGCATTTATACATGATCATGTTGGAGCATAAAAACTGCCTTTTTTCAATGATTCAACAGTCCAGAGGACCAGACTTAGCTTTTTTAGATTTTTCTACCTGGATTATTGAGCATGCATCAGGGTATTCAACAGTGTTGTAAATTTTAGCCATGCTCAAACTACTTTTGAAACACATGACAGTTCTTTATTGCAGCTCAAATATTTTCCTTCCTGGCAAACAGCATGAGTGAAGTTCGTCTGTTTTCTGTGCAGCACAGCTCTAGTTCAATACTAAACCCATGAGCTCAGTGTTTCTCTCCACATCTTCTGCAGCTCAGGTCCAGATGACAAAAAAATGAATATTTCGCCTGGCAAAGTTCAGCAATATTGCACTTTCATATTTGGACTTGTTTGTGTTCAGACTGCTTGAAGACCACCAGTTATTTATCAAATTAAAGACGCTTAGCGCGTGAATTGTTTTGGCTATTGTAGATGGTTTTGTGACACCTGCACAACTACAGCATCAGTCCTGCAGCAACTAAAACACTTTATGAAGCTATTTTTTAAGCCAGCATGGAGGCTCAGTTGGTTGAGCTGTTGTCTCTTAGCAAGAAGGTCATTGGTTCAAATCCCGGCCCAGGACCTTTCGGGGTGGAGCTTACATGTTCTTTTCATGCTGCATGGGTTTTCTCCAGGTACTCGGGTCTCCTCCCACAGACCAAAAACATGCATGTTGTGCCCCTTTTCCACTGTGACGGCTCGGCTCGAGTCAGGTCAGCTGGTTACACGTTGCATTTCCATTGTGACCATAGTGACCAGTTCTGTAGGCGGGTCCAGATCCAACTCACTTTACACAGTGTGTTAACACCCAGCTCTGGAGCGACTAATGGGTGACATTAAAGATGACAGATGCTGTTACCTTCCATCGATGTATCATTTCAGTATAAATGTTGACAATAAAGATGTATTAAAATATCTTGACTTTTGTTATGACACTTTAGTTATTTACCAAACACATCTGTAGATGGAAAATATGGATTTAGCTCATAAAATATGGATTTAGCTCATAATCATGACTTGAACTTAAAACAGGTTTCATATACAGAGTGAGAATTTATTTTGAAGTTGCTGGTCTTTTGAGACCACTTTAAAACAAAGTGCTAACACAAACAAGCATAAAACTATAAACTCAACAAAACCCATAAAAGTGATGAGCTACCAGATCAAGAAGCAAACAGTAAAAACTATAGAACAAAATAACTTAAAAACAGTCAAACCAACATGTCAAGCTGTGTTAAACGCCAAAGAGAAAAAATGCATCTTCAGAGCAGATTTGAAAACAGGAAGTGAGTCAGTTTGTCTGACGTGCACAGGCAGCTCGTTCCAGAGAACGCTCGCTCACCTCTCAGCCTCCTGTTGGACTGTGGGACGACCAACAGCAGCTGATCTGCTGATCTCAGAGAGCGTGAGGGAAAGATACTGTGAGGCGAGACCATGAAGACATTTGAATACAAACAAAAGAACCTTGAACTGGGAGCCAGTGTAGTGATTTTAAGACAGGGGTGATGTGTTCTCGTTTCCTGGTACCAGTTAAAAGGCGAGCAGCAGCATTCTGAACCAGTTGAAGTCGAGTCAGTAATGACTGGCTCAGACCAACGTAAAGTGAATTACAATAGTCCAGACGAGTTGTGATGGAAGCATTAAAATCTCTAAATGATGTTGAGACAGGAATGGTTTCACCTTGGCCAGTTGTCTCAGGTGATAAAAACTGGACTTGACCACAGATTTAATCTGAGCATCCAGTTTAAAATCACTGTCCAGCCTTACACCCAGGTTAGTTGCTGTCCCAGTCAGATGTTGTGTTAAAGGACCCAGATCAGCATGAACAGTGGAACCCTTCAATAACACGACCTCAGTCTTTTGAGGCCCTATCTGACACTCTCTTCACCTCTACTACATTCTTTGCCAACTCCTCCTTCAGGACCACCCCTACTCCATTTCTCTTTCTATCCACACCATGGTAAAACAGTTTGAACCCTGCTCCAATACTGCGAGCCTTGCTGCCCTTCCACTTGGTCTCTTGGACACATAAAACATCTACCTTCCTTCTCTGCATCATGTCAGCCAGCTCTCTACCTTTGTCTGTCATTGTCCCCACATTTAGAGTTGCAACCCTCAGTCCTACATTCTTCACTTTCCTCCTCTCCCTCCGTCTCCTGACATGTTTCCCTCCTCGGGGTCTTCCACTAACAGTAGCACAATTCACCCTGTTTGTCAACAGCACCGGTGGCGGTCGTTGTTAACCCGGCCCTCGACCGATCTGGTCTGGTTTCTCTGTGATGAACTTACATATTTGTTTTGGCAAAAGTGTTTGTCAAAGGATGTTCTTCCTGAAACAACCCTCAACATTTACTCGGGCTTGGGACCAGAACAACAGATACACTGGTTTGTGCTCCCTAGTCGCTGGTTAAAGAAAGTAATCACCAGAGTAATCCTTTTCTTTATTAATTAATTAATTTATTTATTTTACCCTTTATTTATCCAGGTTAGTCTCATCGAGCCATAATAACTCATTTTCAAGAGAGACCTGTTTAGGGAGCAGATGGTGGGGATTAAGGTCCTTGCTCAGGGGCCCAGAGTGGGGCAATGAGGGTGGAGGCAGGTGTGAGTGTTTCACCTTTTCCACCCACATTTTTTGATGTTGTCAGTACCGGGGCTTGAACCGGTGATCTTCCGAT
Source organism: Garcialebias charrua (assembly GCA_038048925.1). Classification (NCBI taxonomy): domain Eukaryota; kingdom Metazoa; phylum Chordata; class Actinopteri; order Cyprinodontiformes; family Rivulidae; genus Garcialebias; species Garcialebias charrua. The sequence continues at coordinate 6,792 of JBBPBX010006471.1, read as the reverse complement.
CACAGGCCCACTGTCTCTAACCACTGCACCACCGCTCCCCGATTCTTGCCCTCCAGCTCCCTCTTTTGAGATTTTGGACCCATAGTCTCTCCCCCTACATGTTCAAACTCCACACAAGTTTAAATATCACTGAACCATTTGAAAAATCTGAGCTTTTGAATCAGTTTTGTGTGAAAAACTTCTAAATAACCAAAGTCATCCTGCATGCAGAGGTGATCTTAGCACAGTGTCGAAGAGCAGAAAGGTGCTCTGATGCTGCAGCTCAAATAACAACAGGACAAAACTCATCTTAAATGACTCCAACTCTATGAAGTTTAACCAGTGTCGGGGTAGTTACTCAAAATAAGTAATTAGTTATACATTGCTAGTTACTTTAAAAAAAGTAACATATTACACTACATGTACTTAGTTACAGTACTCAGTTCTGAAAGTAACTTAGTTACATTACTTTCAGATTACTCTAATAACTGAGATTTAACCTGTATTGTTTTTTATCTTTCAATAATGACATTAAAGATCCTTTTGACACTCATTTTTAATGAAAGTGTAAAACAGCAGTGCTAATAACGAGCACAATGCATAATGTAAACGTGCCATTCAAAAGGTATGACAATATCAAAATGTTAAACTTCATTTAAATTTCAGCTTCTTATCAAAACTTGGAAAAATAAACTTGGCATTCAAAAGCCATATCAAAACTCTGGCAAGTTTGTTCACCTCAGCCTTTGTAGTGGTTGCCCGGCGGTGAAATTCAAGCCGAGCCTGCTTACAAGGTGTCGGCATCAAACTTGCACCATCCCTCTGCGGCTCTTAGCAACTAGCGTAGCGTTAGCGTAGCGTTAGCGTGTTGCCTTTGTAAATGCTTGTAAAGATTTGACGTCGAGTTCGCAGCAGTAGACAGTGTCTTGTTGTGGCCCAGACATAGCTTGCACACTACTGTAATGTTCTTGTTCTTTCTGGCAACAAAAGGAAAATAATGTGCATACTTCCATCCATAAAACGATATCGCTGTGTTCTCCTCCACCTCCGCCATGTTGTTGCTCATCCCTCCATGACTTCATGTCTATGTACGTTGACGTAAGACGTATGACGTCCCGACGTCATCGCCTATGTTTTTGTTTTCCCTCCGTGACAGTCATGTGTCTGCTCCGTCTTCCCACAACTATTCCCCGAAAGGTCCTGATTGTAACACAAGTAACGAATGTAAGGTTTTGTTAGTAACTGTAATATAGATAGATAGATAGATAGATAGATAGATAGATAGATAGATAGATAGATAGATAGATAGATAGATAGATAGATAGATAGATAGATAGATAGATAGATAGATAGATAGATAGATAGATAGATAGATAGATAGATAGATAGATAGATAGATAACTTTATTACAGACTCAGAGTCCAACCTAGATAAGAGACAACAAACATGATAAAATAAGATAAAATACAAAATACAAATAAAAAATTACAAAAAATTATAAAATAAGATAAAAAGAACAATAGAAAAAGTACCTAACCGTTCAGGAGGCAATCATACCAATGTCTCCAAAGCACAGATGAATATTTCACTGCACTATATTTGACATTAGTCAACAGTAGAATAATTCTATTATTAGACTTATGTAAACGACAAATAAATTTATACATAAAATTTCTTAAAACAGCCATCAAAGTGTTGACGCGAGCAGATACAAACAGTTCACTGGCACTGGTCCATCTGGGCTTATTTAAAAGAAGTCTTAGTGCGTCATTATAAGCCACCTTCAATCTATGAAGACTGGCTTTTTTAAAATTGCACCACAAATGTGCCGTATACAGTGATGAACAATATGATCTAAATAAGTTAATTTTCACTTCATCAGAACAGAATGCAAACTTACGAGCAAGGATATTTGCCTGAGCATATATCATTCGAACCTGACGGTAAATGTCCTCATCATCAGACCGACGGTCTGTCAACACATGACCCAGATACTTTACTTCATTTGCAACATTCAATAAAGTCCCAGACAGCTTAAAAAGTGGAAATACACTATTTTTGTCCTCTTTAGTGCGACAAATCAAAATGAGACTTTTAGAGGGGTTGAATATGATATCATGTGTCTCACCATATGCTGAACAGACATGAAGCAGCTTCTGAAGACCAGCTGAACTTGGACTAAAAACCACTAAGTCATCAGCATACATAAGATGATTGATAATTGTATCTCCAACCATGCAGCCAGTTCTACACAGGTTTAGCTGCTTAGAGAGGTCATTCATATAAAAATTAAACAGTATAGGAGATAAAATGCTTCCTTGTCTGACACCATTGCTGACACGGAAGGATGCAGACACACAATTATCCCATTTGACCTGCATATTTTGGTTAGCATACCAATAGGACAGACATCTCACTATATATTTGGGCACACCAGCTTGGCATAATTTTAAAAATAGTTTTCAATGGTTTACACGATCAAAAGCCTTAGAGGCGTCTAAGAAACACATAAAAACCGTAGAATTTTTGTTATGGTAAATGGTAAATGGAGCTTATTTATATAGCGCTTTCCAGCCCCCTGTGAGGGGCCACAAAGCACTTTACAATACCAACCATCCACCCATTCATGCACACATTCATACACCGGTAGCGGCAGACTGCCATGCAAGGCGCTTTCCAGTCCTACCGGGAGCAACTCGGGGTTAAGTGTCTTGCCCAGGGACACAACGACACATGGTGTGGGGAACCGGGATTCGAACCTCCAACCTTCCGATCGGGGGACGACTGCCATTACCACTATGCCACGGCCACCCTTAGCGTTATTATAGTTATTCAGTAATTCTTTTAGGCCATTTATACATAGATCAGTGCCATGCTCGGACTTGAACCCAAATTGATTGTCAGCAGACATCACTATCTTTGCAAATTTTGGCAAAAGAATTAGTTCAAATACCTTAGATAGTGTATTAGCTAGGGCAATAGGTCTATAGTTATCAGAGCTGCCAATTTTTCCAGCTTTGTTCTTAATCACAGGAAGAATAACAACATTCATCAAGGAATCAGAAAGAAAACCATGCATAATAAAACCAGTGAAACACAAAGCAAGAAGAGGGGCTACCCTTGAACTTGCAAACTTGAGATGTTCAGCTGAAATAAGATCCATTCCTATAGATCAGGGGTGCTCACACTTTTTCAGCATGCGAGCTACTTATAAAAAAACAAGTCAAAAAGATCTACCCAATACAAAAATGCAAAACATATAATTATCTTCAAATGTATTAAGGATTCTTTTTATGTACAATGTACCTATGTTGATGTACCTTGCATAACTGAATAAGCCAATTTTGCACAACACATGTAATAAATCAGGGGTCACCAGGGGTCAGGTCGCCCGTAGGGACCAAATGGGGTGATGGTGACAGCAATATAGATTGTTTAAATTTTATTTAAAAAAAGATGGTAGAAACTGATCCCCACCCCTTTCTTTATAAGAATCTGGTGTTTTACTTTAATAAATGTTAAAAAATCATTAGATTTTTTTTTTACTTTATAATGTCATCTCTAAAAAAAAACTCCAGCAAATCTAAAGTGGTCCACCGGCCACCAGTTGATAACCACAGTTGTAGCAGGTTGTTATGGCTCCGGACACGTTTAATTTAGTGAAGGAAGGCATAAAAATATCTCTTTTGGTACGGAGAGATTTACAGCGGTGTATTTTACAGACTGTCCCTGAACGCAGCGCGAAAGTGTGTTTTGCAAACGCTCGCGCTGCGGGACAGGGAAACGTGCAGAGAACAGAGAGTAGTCAAGGAGGTTATTCTGTATGAAAAGTGTCTCGTATGATTTTAATAATAAAGCCACGTCAACTCCCAACCAGTATGTTTAAGCGTGCAGAGAAACATCACAGCGTCACTCACCCGGAAGATGGTGGCGGCGTTTCGCTTTGAAGTTGCTGCTGTCCGAACTGGGATTTTAGTTCCTCCACCTTTCTCTTTCTCAGCTGGCTTTTCGGTGGGAAGTCCATGTCGTATTTTCCATGAACAGTCCGAAATCTGATTGTTTTAGCTTAGTATGTTTCGCTGCGTTCCACCTTCGCGCCATTGTTTTTCAGAAACTGCAGACATTTCTGTGAATTGATGATAAAACACACAGACACACACAGTATATATTATATGCAGTATACTGTATATTAAGACAATGGGTCAAACTAATGTCTTCAGACTCCACCACCTCCTCGTGCACGCTCCTGGATGTCCAGGTGTTGTAGGTCTGGACGCAGAGGACATCTGGGTCCATTATGGGCTGAATGCTGCATCCACTTTGTCACTTCCCTCATCAGAACCACAGAAAATCAACAGATTTACATCAAAGAATATTGTTGAGTACTATTCTTTTTGTTGATGCAATCTTACCTGCTGTGATGTGAAAGTCTGGGTTGTACTAGTGGTTCAACAGGAAGAGCCTCAGGTGATGGACTGGAGACCTGGAAACCTGAAAACACAAACAAAATAAAATAATATATTTAACAGATATTTTAAAAGGGACTAATTTTTTAAACTATAAATTAATGTTGAATAATTATTAGAAACATTAACTAATATATTACCATTTCAGTGCTGTGGAAACTATTTAGATGTTGTAGAATTCCTTCTGCAGCATCAGTCCTGATGTTCTACAGATCATGAAGATGTCTCCATCTGTTTAACAATATCAAGGTTTGTTCTCCTCCACCTGGGTCCACTCTTCAGGTGAAGATATTTCTGTGAATTGATGATAAAACACACAGACACACACAGTATATATTATATGCAGTATACTGTATATTAAGACAATGGGTCAAACTAATGTCATGTATTTCCATCATTTTAATGAGACACCACTATAACACCAAGTGATGTCCAAATTAAATAGAAAAATAAATATGAAATATTTTCAACATGTTGACTGGATTAAATAACAAAGCTGACAAATTGAAGCAACATGATCTGTGCAAATTGTTTTGTACACAAACTAATAACTAATAATGTTGAATAATTATTAGAAACATTAACTAATATATTACCATTTCAGTGCTGTGGAAACGATTTACATGTAGAATTCCTTCTGACTCTCAACTATCAGCTGCTGTAAGTCCTCACAGAGCTGCTGCACTTCCTGAAGTGAAAAGTCTCCAAAAACCAGCAGGAGCTGAAAAAAATTATAACCTGCTGTTTACTGGAAATAACTTTGGCTTCTCTGAAGACAAACCGCTAAAATATAAAGTTTTAAATGGCTAAATTGGACGGATCGCGTTTGTATCTTGTCCATTGTAAACAAGGTGCGCAGTTGACGCGAGTCTGTGTGTGACGTCATAATCGCGCGACGGGAAACCCCGTATTTATCATGTGAAAAAAAAGGCGCTAATTTTAAACTGTTTTTGAGAGGAATTTTAATTAATTTAACATTGTTTTAGCAAAAACGATCAGAGGTCAATCTTAATATATATATATATGTTGTGCCATTTTATGGAAAGTTAAAAGATGATGTCAGTGGAGCTTTAAGGACAACACAGGAGCCATCTTAAATTGAGTTATCCTAAAGCTTATCAGTTGTAAACGTCCGTCCAGTGATTAGTTATAGAAAGTTTCATATAAATCTGTCCCTGCTGAAACCCATCTGTTCTCTCTGGCGTTTCATAGCCTACTGTGTGAGCTGACTTTGTGTACATGTATATATTTTATCCTGTGTTTTCATTTTAATGCTGTTCTTATACATTTTTATTATAATTTCACTGCTGTAAATGTCATAGTTTTACCATTAGTGTGTGTTACTGTTTCTGTAATTTTATTGTGATGCACCAGTTGAAACAGTTTGTCGTGTGGGTCCATGAGTTATTTTGCTAACAGACAAACAGACTGACTACAAGTGTTAACGTGTGTGTCAGCCTGATGTCACAGGGTAAATAAAGGTTCAAAATACATTATTAACAAGCAGCTTCCTAACAACAGAGAGTCTAGGCTAAACACGAGCGAGGCACTTTGTTGTCTGTGTTACGGTGTGGATGTTAGCATGTTAGCATAGCGTTGCTAAGCTAGCGACAGTAACAGAGGAGCTAGATCATGAAAAATATTGTTCAAACACACACAGTTTTGCTAAGTTAATCACATACAATTTTGGCTTATACCTGAAGTGATCGGAGCATATTTTTGATGTTGACGATGGCAAATCCTTGCGGTTAATCTGACACAGCCAGACTCGCCAACGTTCAGTGGTGAGCGCTTCTGTATGGTCCTTCATGCTTCCTTATTTTCGGAATTACGTAAAACTTACGCTTGGCAATTGCTCGATTGGTACAACCAGTCCCAACACGAAATAAATATTGCAATTATTTACAAATAAACAACCGCAAAAAATACACTGCTTGTAACCTACGCTGCTACTAGTGGTTAGGAGTGGAAGTATCACCAACTAAAATGGCGGACAACCCGGAAATGCCCATTATGTGACGTCACATGGGAACTATGTATAGATTAATGAACCGTTAAGCTCAGGAACCCTTGTGCTATAATGTCAGCCAAGAAATATATTTTTTCTCAGCAAAGAAATAATTGTTTATACTGTGTTAATCTTGTAAAGTCCATCGTGCTCGCTCGCTTCTGTGGCCGCCATTTTCAGTAGGGCAAATGAGGCGCTGAGGCGTCGCGTAGTGGTGACGCATAATAGATGCGTGTTATAGGGCGAAGCGTGTTATTTATGGATTTTTCCAATTTATTGACAATAATTGGACAAAGCGGGTTATACAGAGAAGCGTGTTAAACGCCGACAAATACGGTA
>JBBPBX010006470.1:45536-68381 GCA_038048925.1 Garcialebias charrua | reverse complement strand
TTTAATCCTGTTTGAACTGAATGCACTACTTTTTAATTTTAATAAAAATCTATACCAATGCTTTCAAATTATTTTCTAATCTGTGCGGTTTAAAGTATTCTGTTTCAGTTCAGTTCAATGTAACTGGATTAGTGCTTCAGTTTATTACATTATTAATAATAAAAACAGCCTGATTCAGTCCTGTTAATTTAATCTTTGTGAGTTGTTTTCTTCCAAAGTCATGAGAACACGTGCAAGAAAAATGTTTCACGTGTTTACTTGTGCTCACGTGAGAAAACATTTTTTTATTGACATGCTTTTTAATTCAAGTTCATAAAAGATGTATATGAAACTCTCCTGCTGCCCTTGGGTCAAAGTTGCCCACAAGTCCTCAATTGCAGACTTTTTAACAAACTTCATATGTGAAAATGGTGGAAAAGATCAGTGAGGGTGAAGTCCAGAAAGCTCTGAAAAGAATGTGCTGGTGAAGATTCTCAGTCGTCCAGGACATGATAGAATCAAAAAAAGCGTTCAATACAGAAACAACTGGACTTTATTTGTCTCAAATAAAGTCCAGTTGTTTCTGTATTGAACGCCTTTTTTTTTATTCTGAAAAGAATGAAGAAAGGGAAGGCAGTAGGACCTGATGACATACCAGTGGAGGTTTGGAAATGTCTTGGAGAGATAGCAGTGAGGTTTTTGACTCAAATATTTAATGGAATATCTGAGGGTGAGAAAATGCCTAAAGAATGGAGAAGAAGTGTGCTGGTTCCCATTTTTAAGAACAAGGGTGATGTACAGAGTTGTAGCAACTACAGGGGAATTAAGTTGATGAGCCACACAATGAAGATCTGGGAGAGAGTTGTGGAAGCAAGACTTAGACAAGATGTAACTATCTGTGAGCAGCAGTATGGTTTCATGCCAAGAAAGAGCACCACAGATGCCATCTTTGCTTTGAGGATGTTGATAGAGAAGTACAGAGAGGGTCAGAAAGAACTCCATTGTGTGTTTGTGGATTTAGAAAAAGCATATGACAGGGTGCCAAGAGAGGAGGTGTGGTATTGCATGAGGAAATCTGGAGTGGCAGAAAAGTATGTTAGACTGGTACAGGACATGTATGAGGACAGCAGGACATGTATGAGGACAGCAGGACATGTATGAGGACAGCAGGACAGTGGTGAGATGTGCTGTAGGAGTGACAGATAGCTTCAAGGTGGAGGTGGGAGTGCATCAAGGATCGGCTCTGAGCCCCTTCTTGTTTGCTCTGGTGATGGACCGACTAACAGATGAGGTCAGGCAGGAATCCCCATGGACTATGATGTTTGCAGATGACATTGTGATCTGTGGTGAGAACAGGGAACAAGTGGAAGAGAACTTGGAGAGGTGGAGGTATGCTCTTGAAAGAAGAGGAATGAAAGTCAGTCGTAGTAAGACAGAGTACATGTGTGTGAATGAGAGGGAGGCCAGTGGAACAGTGAGGCTACAAGGAGCAGAGGTCACAAAGGTGCAGGACTTCAAGTACTTGGGGTCCACTGTCCAGGAAAATGGGGAATGTGGTAAAGAGGTGAAGAAGAGAGTCCAGGCAGGATGGAGTGGATGGAGAAAAGTTTCAGGAGTGATTTGTGACAAAAAGGTGTCAGCAAAGGTCAAAGGAAAAGTTTACAAGACAGTGGTGAGACCAGCTATGTTGTATGGTCTGGAGACAGAGACATGGACAAAAAGACAGGAGAAAGAACTGGAAGTGGCAGAAATGAAGATGCTGAGGTTCTCCTTAGGAGTGACAAGGATGGATAAGATCAGGAATGAGATCATCAGAGGTACAGCACATGTTGAACAACTGGGAGATAAAGTTAGGGAGGCCAGACTGAGATGGTTTGGACATGTCCAGAGGAGGGACAGTGGGTATATTGGTAGAAGGATGTTAGAAATGCAGCTGCCAGGAAAAAGAGAGAGATTTGGATGCAGTTAGAGAGGACATGGAGGTTGGAGTGAGGACAGAGGATGCAGAGGAGACAGTGAGGTGGAGAAGGATGACTTGCAGTGTCGACTCCTGAAGAGGGAAAAGCCGGAAGAAGAATATGTGAAAATCATGTTTTTTAAAACATTTTTCTTGTTTCAAATACACAAAGAAACATGTGAAAAACACTTCACCTGTTAAAAAATTTCACATGTTAAAAAAACAAGTTCACATGTGGAAATCCTATTTAGAAAAATATACAGTATATATTTCACATGTAAATCTAACTTTTACATGTACAAACCTGAGTTCATGTGCAGTTCATGTGTTTTGTGTAAAATAGTTTTATAACTATACGGTTTATTTCCGGGGGTTTCTCACGTGACAGCAGAACTTACCACGACATAAATGCAGTCCACGGAACCGGTCAGGGCCCGGACCCAGTGGGTGATCAGGGCGCAAGGACCCACCGGCAGCAGCGGCTTCGGGATGCCCGCCAGGTGAGCGAACCTTCCGGTTCTGTCCGAGCTGACGTCCCGCTGCAGCCTGGTCCCGTAACCGGCGGCGAGAATTACAGCTTTCATATCAGTTCTCTGAAGCGGGAGAACTACCGGGAGGTTTTAAATCGATGGTACCGGAAAATAAAATCCCAACAAAACAAAAAACAAAAAGAGTCTTTTCAAAAAAAGAGTCCAAAGTTCTTTTTCTTCTTTGGGTTTATTTCAGTCATAACTAGCGGAAATAATTCTGCTGCCACCTACTGGACAGTAAAAAAACAACTTCTGGCTGCAGACGTAATCATGCTGCGACAGATAAATGTAAAAATAAATAAAAATAAAAGCGCATCCTACACAAAATTAAACCAAATTTAACGCCTGTTAGGTAAAACTAAATTAAGTATTGTACAATACTGTATATCTTATGTACCGCAGTTTGAACACGGCCGCGCGCTCGAAGCCGCTGTAAAGCTTTCCTATGGGTCGCAGAATTATGACGTCACGGCCAGTTCAAATTTTGCCAGAACACCTCTAGCCTGGCCCTCGCCTTCCTGCACAGCTCCGCTCAATTCTCATTTCCCTTCATTGCACAATGGAGGACAAAGTAAAGATGGTGGCAGAGTGGCCAACGCCTACGACTCAGAGAGATCTTAAAAGCTTCCTGGGACTGGCTTCTTATTACAGGAGGTTTGTGCGGGGGTTCGCAAGTATAGCAGCCCCCCTTTTCCAACTACTCCAGAAGAACAGAGACTATGTGTGGACTGAACAGTGCCAGGGAGCATTTGACCGCCTGCGGCAAGCTCTGACTGAGTCCCCAGTCCTCGCTCCTGCAGACCCTTCCCTCCCCTTCATCCTCGACACGGATGCAAGTGGCGTGGGGGTTGGGGGGGTCCTGTCCCAGCTGGGGAAGGAAGGTGAGAGAGTGGTGGGGTATTTCAGCAGGGCCTTTAACAAAGCTGAGAGGCGCTACTGTGTGACAAGGCGCGAGCTGCTGGCGGTGGTACTTTCTCTACGCCATTTTAAGTACTACCTGTGTGGCTTGTCATTCACGATCAGGACTGATCACTCGGCCCTCCAGTGGCTGATGTCTTTTAAAGAACCTGAGGGTCAGGTGGCCCGGTGGCTGGAGGAGCTGCAATCCTACAACTTCTCTGTCATTCATCGGGCCGGAGCCAAGCACGCCAATGCCGATGCCCTCTCCCGCCGGCCTTGCGCTGCAGAGGGGTGCAGTTACTGTGACCGGAGGGAGAGGTTGGAGGAGGAACAGCTGCACCGGAACCGTCGAGGATCAGGTCAAAGTGACTTGGCGATCTGCAGAGAGCTGCAGGTGGTTGGCACAGACAGCTGGAGGCACCATCAGGAACAGGACCCCGACATCCAGCCTGTGTTGCAGTGGGTAGAGAGACAACTGAAGCCGCCGTGGGAGGAGGTTGCTGGACTCTCGCTGGCAACTAAAGGGTTGTGGTCCAAGTTTGAGGCTCTGCGACTGGAAGATAGAGTACTGCAGAGGTCATGGAAGGACCCCTCCACAGGTGAGGAGCGGTGGCAGATTGTAGTCCCAAAAGGCCTGAAAGACGTAGTCCTGTAGGGCGTGCATGGAGCGTCTGGGTCTGGACATTTTGGTGTCACAAAAACTCTCCGTCGCCTCCGACAGGGGTTTTATTGGGGCCAGTGTAGGAGGGATGTGGAGGATTTCTGCCGCCGCTGTGACCTTTGCACGGCACGGAAGGGGCCGACAGGTCAGTCTCACGCCCACCTACAACAGTTTGTTGTAGGAGCCCCGATGGAACGAGTGGCCGTGGACATCATGGGCCCCCTACCACGCTCAGACAGGGGAAACTGTTATGTCCTGTCGGCTATAGACTATTTTACAAAATGGCCGGAGGCGTACGCCATCCCTGATCAGGAAGCAGAGACTGTGGCAGATTCATTCATTCATTCATTCAACCTTTATTTATACAGGCATCCCTGATCAAGCAGAGACTGTGGCAGATGCTTTGGTTGGGGGCCTGATTAGCAGGTTTGGGGTGCCAGACAGTATACATAGTGATCAGGGGAGAAATTTTGAGTCACGGGTGTTTTCTGTCATGTGCAGCCGCCTTGGCATCCACAAAACAAGAACAACACCATTACATCCCCAGAGCGACGGCCTAGTGGAAAGGCTCCACCGCACCCTGGGACAGCAGCTGGCCATCCTCACAGCAGAGCATCAGCGGGACTGGGACGAGCACCTGCCACTGGTGCTAATGGCATGCCGCTCAGCTGTACAGGACTCCACGGCATGCACCCCATCGCTCCTCATGTTGGGGAGGGAGCTGCGCACACCAGCCGAACTGTCCTTCGGGCGCCCGCCGGATGCACCTGATGTTCCAGCGGGTCCCGAGTATGCCCGGAAACTTCAGGACAGGTTAGAGACGGCCCATGCGTTTGCCCGGAGGCAACAGGAGCAAGCAGGCATGCGCCAGAAACGGAACTATGATGTAAGGGCTAAGGGCCGACACTTCACTCCAGGGGAGCTGGTCTGGGTGTACAACCCTCGTAGGAAGAAGGGACGGTGCCCGAAGCTGGACAGTCAGTGGGTGGGTCCCTGCAGAGTGTTGGAGCGCCTGGGGGAGGTGGTCTACAGAGTTCAGATGCCCCAAAACAGGAGAAGAGTAGCTCTGCACAGGGACAGGTTGGCCCCCTATCAAGGCAGGTCTGCACCTCAGTCCCCAGAAGGCCAATGGTCAGGGTCTCTGGTGCGGCCAACCTCNATTTGATCATGCCCTGCCGGAGTGCTTTTTATTAAAGAGGCATGAAAAACTCACATTTAATTACATAGTAATAATAATGTGTTGTCATCATTGTATGTTCTCATACAATAGCAAAATTGGCTCTCTGAATTTAACCCCTCCACCCCCCAGGTGGAGCAGTGGGCAGCTATTGAGGGCACCCGGGGAGCAATTGGGGATAGAGTGTGCTACTCAGAGACACCACGAGATGTGCAATGACTGGGGAATCCATCTCGGCACCCAGATGAGAATCCATCAGAATTTTACCTCACGTGGAAACGCTTCATGCACCTGAGTGTGAGAGTAAACTCCCTCTTTTAAGAGATGCTCACGCTTATTTATCTAAGTAACTCTTCCACCTATTTCCAACTAGAATGCAAATGTTTATACACTTCTACAGAAAATAAAGGTCTATTACCAGTTTGACTCCTCTGGTTTGGTGATGACTGATGATGACGATCAGAAAACTCTCAGGGAACTCGAAGACTGAAATGACAAAACTTAAAAGTAGGGATGGGGCGATCCGATCTGGTATCGGTATCCGCCTCCGATACCAGCATAATTTACATATCGAATTTTCGATCCAACCTGCCGATATTTTCCGATCCATGATGCACGTTGGCTTCAAGCTATAGAATGGATTTCCTGAATGGAGGCGTGTCTCATGAACCCAGAGTAACAAGACCCGCCTCACATTCAGGAAATCCATTTCATAGTTTGCAGCCAGCTACAACGTGAGAACTGAGTGAGTAGCATCTTAGCTAACAGCTAGCTAACTTTTCATCGTAACATGTCCGCTGTATGGAAGTATTTTACTCTAATCACCACAAGACAGCAACATGCAATGTCTGCAGAGCCATAGCTTAACGTTGGACATTAGCGCTCCGGGGCTTCAGCGGGACGCCACTCTCGCTGAACCAAAACACAGGCATCCCGACCCGGCCAGCCGCATCCCCATCTCGGTGGAAATACAGGCTGAGAGCGGGTGACTGAAATCAGAGCGCCTGTCCCGGATTGAACAAGAAAAACACAACGCTGAAGCCACGGAGCTCAAATATTTACCGAGAAGTTGTTAAACTTCATTGTAAGAAATCCTTCATTTTCTATAATTACGATTAGACGCCGCTGGCCGGGTCGGGATGCCTGTGTTTCGGTTCAGTGAGAGTGGCATCCCTCTGAAGCAACGGAGCTCGACTGTCCAACGTAAAACTAACTTGACCGCATTCCAGGATATAGTTTACACTCCAGGAGATATTTATCAGTACAACAGTAGACAATCATAAAAAAGCACATTAATTAAAAATTACAAGAAAACGGTATATAAAAAAACATAAACGGCTACATTATAAAGCAATGTAAAATACTAAAAACAGGAACATGTCTGTGTTGGTTTATGCTATGAACTTAGCAGATGTAAAGCTATTTAATATTTTATTCAATTCATTTATTTAAACGAGACAAAATAAAACAAATTCATCAAAAAGAAAACATTGAATGAAAAGAGTGCAGAAAGAAGGAAAAAAAACTTACATCACCCCATTATTTAAAAAAATATGTAAAATAACTTAAAAAAAACAATCACTTTAATTAATCACTTTAATATCCATTTTAAGGAATAAAAAACACATTTTGTGTTAGCAGAATTTAATCATAACTTTGAAACGTATCCAAGATTAATAAAACTTACCCCACAAGATGGCGGAGGAGTAGGACGTGCTTGCGTGGGCTCCCGCACTAATCCTTTTTGTATATGGCTTTTCATTGAGTTTCCGTGCTATTTTGTGCATTGGCCTGTCTGGACTCGACATTTGAGTGACTTTACCCTGGACTTTACCCTGGAAGAGTAGAAGAATGGCAGCAAACTTGAGGAAAAACAAAGCTAGCTCGGCGGCTAGCTCGGCGGCTAGCTCGGTGGCTGCTAGGCCCGACACAGCCTCGGAGCAGACTACAGCTAAAGCCGGGAGCTCAGCTCCTCCGTCCCCGTCCCATCGTGCGGCGGACGCAGCCTCCTTAAAGTCTGACATCCTTGCCTCTATAAGATCTGATATCTCAGCTGTGATTAAATCGGAAATAAAAGAGGCATTGGCTGAAGAATTTGCATTTATTAAAGGAGAGCTACAAGCGGTGAGAGCGGAGGTGGCTAACGGCACAACGCTACTTCGTGATGACCTGGACCAAGTTAAACAGAACGTCAAAGAGGTAGAAGACGGCTTATCAACCTGGTCCGATGAGGTAGTTACTCTACGCACCACCGTAATGGGACTGAAAGAAGAAGTGAACGGGCTCCAAAAGAAATGTGACAACATGGAAGGGCAAATGAGAAGATGCAACGTGCGGATTATTGGAGTTCCTGAGACGCCAGAATCGAGCTCCACGACAGCGGTGGCTAACATGCTAAAGGAGGTGCTGCAGTTGGATAAAGTGCCACTTATTGATCGATCTCATCGCACTGGAGGTGGGAACAAGCCAGGCGGTAAGCCGCGGGTCATTGTCGCTAAGCTGCACTATTATCAAGAATGTGTGGAAATATTACGTCGGGCCCGGAGCCGCGGCCCTCTTCGCTTCAAAGAGGCACCGATCTTCATCACATCAGACTACACAGCAGCTGTGGCCAAGGCCCGGGCGGCGTTTACAGAGGTGAGGAGGCTTCTTCGTGACCGACGAGATGTTCGCTACGGCCTGCTTTTTCCTGCACGGTTCCGCATCACTCATGGAGAGGAGGAGAAGGAGTTCTTGGATGCCAATAAAGCCATGGATTATGTTAAAAAGAAAATCATCTCAGCAACGGACAGCGAGGACCAGCGTTGATAGCAGGTCCAATCCCCACCGACTCCATTGTTCCTGTCAGGTTGTATAGAACTTTTTGACATTATATATCCTGTGCTTTAAAAAAAAAAATCTATTTACTTAGTTAATCTCAGACTCTATTCCGAGGGGCAACATCCTTCTTTGGACTGAACTCGGGTTGTTTCTTTTTTTCTATTGTTGCTTTAGTTTCTCTCTTCTTTGTGTATGAAAGTTTAGCAGAGAGACTTTCCAGATCTTGGTTAGTGATATGCTCGTTCTAATTGCAGCTAGGAGCACAAAATAGCAATTGAACTTTAAAATAAGGAAACATTTATTTTATTCTACTTTATTATTTAATTACTGAGGCGGGAGCCCAGGCAGGGAGCTTGGTTCCCCAGTACAAGCACACATGTGTGGATTTTGTTTTTGTTTGTTGGGCTCTCCGTGTTCTTTAGGAGAGAGGGGTGGGACTATACCGGATCTATCTATTTTGAGAGTATTTTTTTATGTCAGATATCTTTCTGTGATGCTTTGTGGGTATCGCACTACAGTCCGATTGATAATACATGAGCAGTCCTAATACTAACAGGTTCGTTAACAGCCACCCAGTTAATTTTGTGAGTTGGAATGTAAAATCTCTTAATGGTCCAGTGAAATATAGAAAAGTTATGACACACTTGAGACAACTTGATGTTAAGGTGGCTTTTTTGCAGGAGACCCATTTGCGTAAAGCAGACAGTGTACATCTTAACAGAAGATGGTCTGGTCAGGTGTTTCAGTCTAACTTCCAATCTAAATCAAAAGTCAAAGTCAAAGTCAACTTTATTGTCAGATCTGCAATATGTACTGTACAGGACATACACAGGACCGAAATTGCGTTTCTCTCAGTCCCTCGGTGCAACAGTAAACATCTAAACATTGAAACACTGAAACATATAATAATTGACATAAGCATAAAATAGTAAAACTAACACTGTCCTGAGTTTTTTGCATAGTGGAATAAGAGTATGAAAATTTACACCAACTCTAAAACTAAAACATTAAACATTTAATGAAAAATCAAAGGGGTTGCCATATTAGTCAGTAAACAGGTGCAATTTACAGCATCCAGTGTTAAAACGGATGCTGCTGGACGCTTTGTTATTGTGGTGGGGAAACTGTATGCACTTCCAGTTATTTTAGTCTCAGTATATGCTCCAAATTGGGATGATCAAACATTTTTTAGTACACTTTTTTCGAATATTCCTGATATTTCCACACATAATCTCATAATTGGGGGAGATGTGAACTGCGTGATGTCATCTCTTGATCGTAGTACAGTGGGAAAGATCTCTATTTCTAAGTCTGCCCAGTCAATTAAATCATTTCTTAATACTTATGGTATGGTTGACGTGTGGCGCTTTCGAAATCCGACTTCGAGACGTTATTCTTTTTTCTCCCCTGTCCATAAGAGTTATTCACGAATTGATTATTTTTTCCTTGATAAGCGGATTTTACCTTTAGTGAAGGAATGTGATTATGGAGCTATTGTTATTTCTGATCATAGCCCACTCAAAATGAAACTGAACGTCCCTGTTACACAATTAGTTTATCGCTCATGGCGGCTTAACCCCATACTTCTTTCTGATGAAGACTTTGTCAAGATGCTTGCATCCGAAATAAAGTTTTTTATTGATGTTAATCGGACTCCTGGGATGCCACTTGGCACTGTTTGGGAATCTTTAAAGGCTTATTTAAGGGGCCAAATTATTTCTTACTGTGCAAATAAAAAGAAGAAAGATGCCGAACGGCTAAAATTGCTAACTGATCAGATTCTACAATTAGACAGGGAGTGCTGCCACATTTTTACACAAGAATCACTTAAGAAACGTATATTACTCCAAACAGAGTTTAACATCTTATCTACCCAACAGGCCGAATATTTAATATCCAAATCTAGGTGGGGCTACTATGAGCATGGTGAGAGGGCTGGACGCCTTCTTGCACAGCAGTTACGGCAGCGTTCGGCTAAACAGGATATCCCAGCAATAAATGATGATTATGGTGTAAAATGTTATGATAATGCAGGAATTAATCAATGTTTCAGTAAATTTTACCAATCATTATACACTTCTGAAGCCTCACTTAACCCAACTGAAGTGGATGATTTTTTCAAAGATGTCAAAATTCCTTCACTAAGCTCTGACCTGTCTAATGAGTTGGAGAGAGATTTTTCTTTAGTTGAGATAAAGTCTGCAATTAATAACATGCAAAATGGAAAATCTCCAGGACCAGATGGCTTCCCGACAGAATTCTTTAAGAAATTTTCAGATTTACTTTCTCCTTTGCTATTATCAGTTCTTGAGGAATCACTGGCCACACAATTATTGCCATTATCTATGCGTCAAGCTGTAATTTCATTGCTTTTAAAGAAGGATAAAGAATCTCTGAGCTGCAGTTCATATCGCCCGATATCGCTTTTAAACACTGATGCAAAAATTCTTGCAAAGATGTTGGCGAATCGACTCGAACAGATCATCCCTACAATTGTCTCACCTGACCAGACTGGCTTTGTTAAAAATCGTCATTCCTTCTCTAACATCAGACGGTTGTTTAATGTATTGTACACCTCCGCCCCACCCGGTCACAACTGTGATGAGATTATAATCTCACTGGATGCTGAGAAAGCGTTTGACCGGGTGGAGTGGAACTATCTTTTCAAGACTTTAGAGATGTTTAATCTCGGTCCTAAATTTGTCTCATGGGTGAAGCTGATATATACCATGCCAATGGCAGCTGTACGTACCAACAGTAATCTATCCAGCTATTTTGAATTGAAACGTGGTACGAGGCAGGGATGCCCACTTTCACCACTCTTATTTGCGATCGCGATTGAACCACTTGCAGTGGCTTTGAGGAATAGTACAGAAATTAAAGGTATCAACCGGTTTGACACTGAACATAAGGTTTCCCTATATGCTGATGATACACTTCTTTATATATCAGATCCCTTGTCTAGTATCCCTGAGTTACTTATTTTACTTAAAAAATTTGGAAACATATCTGGCTATAAGGTTAACCTTCAAAAAAGTGAATTGATGCCTGTGACCCCAATAGAGGAGCAGCATATGGGTCCAGTTCCTTTCAAAATTAGTTCTGTCAAATTTAAATACCTTGGTATTTGGATTACTCACAGCCACAAAGATCTCTATAAAGCAAACTATCTGCCTCTTCTGGTGAAACTTAGGAAAGACATTGCTACATGGACATCCTTGCCTCTATCCCTTAGGGGCAGGATCAATGTGATCAAGATCAAAGTCAAAGTCAAAGTCAAAGTCAACTTTATTGTCAGATCTGCAATATGTACAGTGCAGGACATACACAGGACCGAAATTGCGTTTCTCTCAGTCCCTCGGTGCAACAGTAAACATCTAAACATTGAAACACTGAAACATATAATAATAGACATAAGCATAAAAATAGTAAAACTAACACTGTCCTGAGTTTTTTTTTTTTGCATAGTGGTATAAAAAAAGAGTATAAAAAGTATAACTAAAATAAACTAAAGGTTTCTAGCATTGACATTTGCAAAGTGGCAAAGCAGCGTATGAGTCAATGTACACAGTATATGTATGAGGTAGTAGTTGATGTTGTTGTAGAGGCAAAAAGTGGCATATGCAGTAAGGCACATTGGGCATCCCTAAATAAGACCGTTCAGAGCACACTGTATATGTACCAGCAGTGGTGTAGATATTAGAGTAGTGTAAATAAATGTAAACAGTAGTAATTACATGTAAGCAGTAGTAATAAAAGTAAACAGTATTAATAAATGTAAACAGAGAATGTAAACAGTATTATGATTATAGGCAGTGATGTAATACAGACATTAGTGCAAGTATGAGAAGTAGTGCAAACTGTATGAGCACATGACCGAGAGTTTAGTGAAAACCCGTTTGGTGACACAGAGTCTAGTGTTAAAAACTTTGTGTTGAGTGATAATATGTGAGAAAGTTTTAGTGTTAAGGCAGTTCAAATGGGAGGGGAGGCAGAGCAGGCAGAGTGTTTAGCATTCTGACTGCCTGATGAACAGAGCTGTCTCTCAGTCTGCTGGTTCGAGCCTGGAGACTCCTCAGTCTCCTCCCTGATGGCAGCAGTCTGAAGCAGCTGTGTAGTGGGTGTGTGGGATCACCTGCCATGCAGTGGGCTTTCCGAGTGAGGCGTTTGCTGTGTAAGTCCTGCAGTGAGGGCAAGGAGGTGCCCACGATCTTCTCAGCTGCTCTCACAATGCGCTGGAGGCTCTTGCGGCAGGATGCAGTACATGCACCAAACCACACAGTGATGCAGCTGGTCAGGACACTTTCTATGGCACCTCTGTAGAAGGTGCTCATGATGGGGGTTGAAGCTCCAGCCCTTTTCAGCTTGCGGAGAAAGTAGAGACGCTGGTGAGCCTTCTTTGCCAGTGCTGCAGTGTTCCTGCTCCAGGACAGGTCCTTTGAGACGTGCACTCCCAGGAACTTGGTGCTGTCCACTCTCTCCACTGCGGTGCTGTTGATGGTCAGAGGAGGATGTTGGGCATCCCTCTTCCTGAAGTCCACAACAATCTCCTTTGTCTTCTCCACGTTGAGAGTGAGATTGTTGTGTCCGCACCACAAGGCCAGGCGGCTCACCTCGTTCCTGTAGTCCGTCTCATCGTTGTTGCTGATGAGACCTACCACTGTTGTGTCATCCGCAAACTTGATGAAGTGGTTGGAGCTGTACGATGGTGTGCAGTCATGTGTTAGCAGGGTGAATAGAAGATGGCAATATTACCCAAATTACTCTATTTATTTCAGAACATACCAGTTTTCCTCACCAGGACTTTCTTCTCCAATCTAAATAGTGAATTGTCATCATTTATTTGGAATAAAAAGCATCCACGAATAGGCAGTAAGATGCTGCAGATACCCTGTGGTCTTGGTGGTTTGTCACTCCCCAATTTTTTATATTATTACTGGGCGGCTAATATCAGAGCTTTACTGTATTGGTTGAGAGAGGACAATCTGGCTCCTACCTGGGTGACCTTAGAGAGGAATTCAATCACATCTAGCTCCCCCTCTGCTTTAGTCTGCTCCCAGTTACCGTTCAATAAACCAGTTTCAACTTATACTTCTAATCCAGTGGTAACTCACACAATAAAAATCTGGAATCAGTGCAGGAGGTTTTTTAATAAGACAGAATTATCATTTTATGCTCCAATATCAAATAATCACATGTTTGCTCCCTCAATAATAGACTCTGCTTTCAATGTTTGGGGCTCAAAAGGAATAAATTCTCTATATGATCTTTATATAGACAATAAATTTGCCTCATTTGAACAGCTAACACAGAAATTTGACATCCACAAGTCACAGTTTTTCAGGTATTTACAATTGAGACATTTTGTAATGTCAAACTCTGGATGCTTTCCTCTACGTCCTCCTGTTTCTCTTTTAGATGAAATTCTGATGTGTAAGTCAGTAACAAAACGTTCTATGAGTAAAGTTTATTCCTTGCTCAGCTCATATAATGATACCAATTTAGACACGTTGAAGTGTAAGTGGGAGACGGACTTGGAGGAATCCATTTCGGACACAGTATGGCAAAAAATTATTGAAAATATCTATTCGTCCTCAATATGTTTGAACCATGTTGTACTTCAATTCAAGGTAGTACATCGTTTACATTGGTCTAAGGACAGATTAAGCAAATTCAAAAAGGACCTCGACCCGACGTGTGATCGTTGCAAACAATCTTCAGCCACACTTCTACACACATTCTGGACTTGTCCAAAGTTACATGTTTACTGGCAAGGCATCTTTGACACTCTTTCAGGAGTATTTGGACAAACTGTTCATCCATCACCATTCATCTCTCTCTTTGGGGTGGCTGCAGCAGAGACTTCCTTCAGCAAAAATCAGAGGACTGTGTTAGCCTTCTGCTCTCTACTGGCTAGAAGACTCATTCTTCTTCGATGGAAGGATCCACATCCTCCAGTATATGGACACTGGTTAAGAGAGGTCATGTCTTTCATCCATTTGGAGAAGATAAGATACACTGTTAGAGGATCTGTAAACGCATTTTATGATATCTGGCAGCCATTTATAGCTTATGTAGAAAATATTTCAGCAGATAAATTTGTGTAAAGGCCAAAGGTCGTCTCCTTTTACAAACTTGTGCTTTGTATTGATTGATGTCTGAATAATAGGTGGATACTTGTTGGGGTAGTAGATCCGGTATAGGAGGGGAGGTGAGGGGGGGAGGGTTTTTTGCTGTGTGTATGTTTGTTAGTTGTTTGTCTTACATAAAAAATAAAATAAAAACTTTGTTCAAAAAAAAAAACTTACCTCAAGTTGCCTTTTTGGACATGCATGCATACATGTGTACACGTTGTACTTTGTACTTGAGAGGAGATTATTACAGCCTCATATAAAATCAATAATGATGATGATATCAGAACTGGATCGGTATCGGCAGGTACCCAGATTTAAGTATCGGGATCGGATCGGAAGTAAGAAAATGTGGATTGGTGCATCCCAACTTAAAAGACGACAGGTGAAGATTCTAAGCTGTGCTGTTTTAGTTTATATTTCCAGTCCATCCATTCATCACATGATCCACGGAGCATGTGGCAGGGCATCAAATGCTTAACAGACTACAAGGGCAAAAGCAAACAATGCCCCAGGGACCCATCCCTGCCTGATGCCCTCAATAAGTTTTATGCACGTTTTGATGATCCAAACAGACCAACTAGCACCAGACTCACCTCATCACCAGACGAGGAGCACCTCAAAGTGACCGCAGCAGAAGTGAGAGGTAGTCTCAGAAGGATCAACCCTCATAAAGCTACGGGTCCAGACAACATCCCAGGGAAAGTTCTGAAGGAATGTGCGGACCAGCTCTGTGAGGTGCTGGCTGACATCTTCACCACCTCACTTGCACTGGAGTCAGTTCCCACCTGCCTGAAGACTGCCACCATCATCCCAGTCCCAAAAAGCTCCACAGTGACTGGTCTGAATGACTATAGACCGGTGGCCCTCACCCCGATAGTCGCTAAATGTTTTGAGAAACTGGTCATGTCCCACATCAAGACAGCCGTCAACATCAACGAGGACCCTCATCAATATGCATACCGTGAGAACCGATCAACAGAGGACGCCATCTCCTCCGTGGTCCACACTGCTCTCACCCACCTGGATCAGAAGGACTCATACGTGCGTCTGCTCTTTGTGGACTTCACATCTGCCTTCAACACCATGATCCCCCAAACTCTGATAGACAAACTATCCACACTTGGACTAAGCCCCTCTATTTGTAACTGGGTCTTAGACTTCTTAACAAACAGACCACAGTCCGTGAAGATCCACAACTTCTCCTCCTCCACCATCACCCTCAGCACTGGCTCTCCTCAGGGATGTGTGCTGAGCCCTCTTCTGTTTACTCTGCTCACATATGATTGTACAGCCACACATCCAGGCTGTCATATTGTTAAGTTTGCAGATGATACAGCTGTGGTGGGATGCATCACAGATAATGATGAATCCAGCTACAGACAGGAGGTGGAACATCTGGAGAGTTGGTGCAAAGAGAATAACCTTCACATGAATGTGAAGAAGACGAAGGAGATGAT
This sequence comes from Garcialebias charrua, assembly GCA_038048925.1. Taxonomy (NCBI): domain Eukaryota; kingdom Metazoa; phylum Chordata; class Actinopteri; order Cyprinodontiformes; family Rivulidae; genus Garcialebias; species Garcialebias charrua. The sequence goes on along the minus strand of JBBPBX010006470.1, from coordinate 52,766 downwards.
TGTGGACTTCAGAAGGAACAAACACACCCACACCCCACTGTATATAGGTGGATCTGCGGTGGAGGTGGTCTCCAGCTACAAATACCTGGGTGTACACATGAATGATAACCTCAGCTGGAGCAATAACACCACCAGCCTGATCAAGAAAGGTCATCAGAGACTCTACTTCCTCAGACGGCTGAGACGAGCCGGTCTGAGAAGCTCAGTCCTCACCTCGTTCTACAGGTGTGCAGTGGAGAGCGTCCTGTGCTCCAGCATCAACGTGTGGCATGGAGGCTGCACAGTTGCAGAGAGGAAAGCTCTACAAAGAGTGGTGAAGGCTGCACAGAAGTCTGTGGGAGTCAGTCTCCCCACCATCACAGACATTTACACCTCCAGATGCAGAAAAAGAGCCACCTGCATCATGAAAGACCTCACTCACCCAGCACACTCACTCTTTGCACCACTCCCCTCGGGACGGAGGTTGAGGAGCATCAAATGTAGAACCACTAGACTGAGGAACAGCTTCTACCCTGAGGCTGTCAGACTCATGAATAAATAAATAATAAGAATAAACACTGCAAAATGTCACATCATGCTGATGCTGATCTGTTTCTTGTTGCTGCGTTCATCTGTGACCATCTGCTCATGTTCGTGCTGCTGTTTATAATGATGTTTTTCTACTACATTAGGGCTTAGTGTATTACTAGCTGATGTCTCTCTTAGTTAATCCTAGATGTTATTATTGTTTTTCTCTTGCATTTGTTGTTGGATGTAACTGGGACCCTGTGTACATAATCTCGTTTTCAACACATGTACTACATGCGGTGCAAATGACAATAAATTCTCTCTGACTCTGACTCTGACTCTATTAGAAAACATTGGGGATGGTCAGACGTTTTACCAGTCATGCTAACCCCCCAGCATCGCATGAAGTTCACGCGGTAGTTTACAAAAATAATGCAAACATTGTGTGTATATGATGTGTGTATATGTGTGTATATGGATAATTTGATCCAGAATACACACACCTTGACTCTTAATGAGTGCTGTGGAGGCGGCAGCAGCCTTTGGCCTCATATCTCTCAGTTATCCTCACAGAGGTAATTGAGCAGAGGGACACATCGTTCTCCTCTCCACACTTCCCCCGACCCCCACTCCTCCCCCTTGTGCCTAATCACACCTCTATTTGCATGGAGAGCACTAAGAATCAGCCTCAATAACGCCGCACTGCCTTGAAAGATGAGTTTTTAATCTGGGAGAGGAGATGAGTTTCTGACCCGCACCTGTTTGTTTCCATAGTTGCTTTTTCCTGTCGTACAAAAGTGACCCGCAGGTAAATTTGTGGAGGCAGGATAGCTGCTCGCCTCCCTAAGTACTGTCATTGTGCATTTATTAATATCCCTATATCTGACATGGCGGAGAAAATGGTTCTTGGCGACAAAGGGCACTTGTCTTGGTGGTGAGACCATCTAACAGGCAATCAGGTGGGCTGACAGCCAGAGTCAGCCGATGCATGTGTGTGTGTGTGTGTGTGTTTGTGTGCAAGCTATAGTAAAGCCTACAGTCTTTTGGAGAGGGCTGGGTATTTATTCTTCTCCCATTGCCCTCTATTGACCCAGGTAATGGAGAATTTTACAAGAGAAGTGTTTGAAATATCCTTTGGATGCAGGTAATGCACTCACCCAGAGAGAGGGATCTGCCTTTTCCTTACTTCCTCTTATTCTTCTTTGTTTGGACTGATTAATTTATGCAAAACTATTACCAGGTAAAAAGGCTTGATTGATTATTCATTTATCAATGGTTTGTTCTGAGCAGGAACATTTTAGGTTTCAGGCTGCAGCAGAGAGAGAGCAGAATCACCTAACCGCCCTAATCTAGATTTGTTTGGCAGGAAGTCTTCAACACAGACAGAATGGAGTTAAAGTGGGACAAGGGGACGACTGTGTGCTCGTGTTGATGCTCTCGTGCAGTCGGGGTGGATTGAAGTGTCTGTCAGTTTCCCAAATGCTGCTCGTCCAGATGTTAAAGAAACAAAGGAGCTCCTACATCTGTGAAGGCAGATATGTTGCAATACATGTAGTTATAATAATAATTTTCATTCATTCAACCTTTTTTTATACAGGCTAGCCTCGTTGAGCCACGGGACTCATTTACAAGAGGGACCTGTCTCACTCACACCCAGGGTCAATTTTTAGAGTTACCAATCAGCCTAACATGCATGTTATCTGTATAGCACCTTCCTACAATGCCTTGCGTTGTCCAAGGTGCTTAACAGGACAGAAAATATAAAAACCGGTACAATAAATCAGTGAAAACAATAAAAACAGCAGCAATAAAAGGAGGTGGTGGGAATAAAAATGCTACATACTAAAATACCAAAAGTAATAAAAGTTACACACTGAAAGCTTTTTTAAACAAGTGGGTCTTCAGTCTGGTTTTGAACAGAGTCAGATCAGAGGTGGCACGCAGCTCAAGGGGGAGACTGTTCCAGGCTTTTGGGCCGGCAACAGAAAATGACCGGTCTCCCCATTGTTTGTACCTTGAGCGAGGCACCTCCAGCAGGTGTTGACTGGCAGATCGTAAAGCTCTGCTGGGCTGATGGACTTTCAAAAGTTCTGAGATGTACAGAGGTGCAAGTCCATTCAGAGCTTTGAAAACAAACAGCAGCAGCTTGAACTGTATCCTGAACTGAACCGGGAGCCAGTGTAGAGAGGACAGGACAGGAGTGATGTGTTCATATTTCCGTGTGTTGGTCAAAAAGCGGGCGGCAGAGTTCTGTACAAGCTGTAAACGGGAGATGGAAGATTGATTAATTCCAACATACAAAGCATTACAATAGTCAAGTCTGGAGGTCACAAAGGCATGGATGGCCTTCTCCAGATCACTACGGCTGAGGAGTGACTTTACTTTAGAGAGCAGACGGAGCTGAAAGAAGCTGGTCTTGACAACAGAACTGATCTGTTTATCAAGCTTTAAGTTGGAGTCAAGCTGCACTCCAAGATTTCTGACCACCGGGTTGAAGTGGGGGAGGGGAAAACCAAAACTGGGACTGGGAAGGATGTTGCTGGTGTCACCGGGTGCACCAAATAAAATGCATTCGGTTTTATCTGTGTTTAGGTGGAGGAAGTTTTGAGAGAGCCAGTGCTTAATGTCATTTGAGCAGTTGACAAGAGTGTTTGTTTGGGCCGAATCTTGGATGTCGGCTACTCTCCACCCCAGAATGAATGGGCCTACCTCCTGGGCTTTGGTGTGGGCTGCCCCATGTAGGGGGCAGGTACATGTCTTGGACCTAGGGGGTATAGAGTGTGCATCGGGATTATGAATGGAACGTGTCGTTATTGTTTGTCTTTGTGTGAGTGAGGATGAGGGTGGGTCTGAGTGAGTGTGTCTGTGTATGAATGTCTAATTGTCAGGCTGGGATTTGGACTGCCCCCTCTCTGTTACATCTGAGGCTACTTGGTGTTGCGCTCCTACCACGTGGCCCCCGGGTGGGTGTCCTTTTGCCTGCGGGCGTGCTGGGGGCCCTTGTTGTCGCTTTCAGGGGTTGGGCGCTTGGGCGTGTGTCGGCTCGGCCTGGTGGCTGCCTGGTGGGGCTCGGGTCCTCTGGTCCTATCGGGTCTGGGCCTGAGGGGTGGGCGTCCCTGGTGCCCGGGCCTCGGTGACCGGGCCTGGGGCTACGTCAGTGCAGCGGGCTCTTGCAGCGGGCTCCGGCGGGGGCCTGTGGGTTTGTCGCTGTTGGCCTCCCGGGGGTCATTGTGTGTAGTCGCTGGTGGAGCTCGTCCGGTTCTCCCCCTTGGTCGGATCTGGGGAGTGGGTGAGTGGCTCGTCCTGTTCGGGTGGCCCTGGGGACTCTGGGCTCGGGGTCCTTCTTGGGGTCTTGGGCTTTGATCGCCCCTTCGTCTGCCTCGGGCCTTGGGGGGACGGATCTCTGATGCTTCACGGTCGCTACTAAATGTTCTATTGGAGGAACCTTATTCACTTATGCATGCTCACAACCACACACAAATGGATGCAGGGATGTATATGTAGATATCATATGCAGATATGTAGATGGATATGTGATATGAATGTATATGTATGTATACTGTATATATATTTGTAGGTATGGGTATGTTTATTTATGGAAATCTACTGCAAGGTCATGAATATTATTAGTCTTTATGCATGTGTGTTTTGTTGCTGTGTTCTGTCATGTGCTTTGCAGGATTGCGGATGGAGGTTGGGTGTGTTTGCCTTGTGCTCTTTTTGTGGATAATTGTTGTGTTTTGTTGTCTTACTTTCTATCTTTCCTTCATCTCTATTAAAAAATAATAATAATTCATATCGGTGTGAGAGGATGGCTGTAAGGTGAGAAGGAAGGCCATCTATAAAAAATAAAATAAAAAAAAAGACAATAGTGTTTGAACTGAGTGAGGGATTGAGAGTGACCGGCAGATAGATTTGTAAATCGTCTGCATACAGATGAAAAGACAGATTATGGCGTGCAATGATTGATCCTAATGGCAGCATGTAAAGAGAAAAGAGAACTGGCCCCAGAATGGATCCCTGCTGTGGTACGCCAGAGGTCGGAGGGATTGATGAAGAGGAGGAAAGATCACCTATCATGACAGAACTTGTTTGGGAACTTGTAACTTTGATTTGTGCACCTGTAGAAAAAATGTGTACTTTAGTTTAAAAATGTAACCTGCGGAAAAGATTTTCACTAACATTTTCACAGAAAAAAACAGTTACGTTCATTCATCCATCCATACTGTTCATGCATTATCTTTACCTGCTGTAAAATTATATTGACACAACTTTAATAAGAGTTACAGACTCGTAATTTATACTGTAATTTACTTGTGAATTTTTTGTTGTTGTTGTTTCTATTTTCAGTAAAACTACAAGTCAAAGTTACAACTTGTGAAATCTGCTTCTAGGAGGGCTCAACTCTCCTCCTGCACATGTGACTCCTCTCCTGTGGGTGCACAACTCTCTGCTCGTGACACTTTTGCAACACGTTTTGTGTGTTGCTTGTTGCAAAATGAAAAAAAATGTGCAAACAGGTTGGGGAGAGGGAGAAGTGTTGCTATGACAACAGGAGGCTGCGTGATTGCAGTCTGTTGGACTCTGCCTTCATCTCAACTCTGCAGTTACTGACGCAGTGGAGCACCAAGTTTATCCAGTCTTTAATAGACTTTTTTCCTGTTCATTTTTTACCTGCTTCAGGTGAGAAAAGTAACACACACCAAGAAAAAAATTACTTTGACTGTGAGTAGTAAAGTAAATGTGGAGTCAGGTGACTCATGTCAGCAACATGAAGGGCAGTCAAGCCCAAAAAGCTGACATAAATTAAAATGACTGTTTACTAACCTTAAAAAGTGTCCACTGTTAACTTCTGTAAGTTTATTCATTAACCTTTATTTAACCAGGCAAATCCCATTGACATCACAGATCTGTTTTGCAAGGGAGGCCTGGACCCAGGGGTGAAAGTAAGGGGGTACCGGGGGGTACTGAGTACCCCTAAAAGATTTAGCGGGGGTACTCAGTACCCCCAAGAGAGGGGAGTGGCTGTCTGCTGTAAATAATCAGCAGGTGCACGCAGCCGTGATTGCACCCGCTGATCAGACATGACTGACTGGTTTTTCTAACAATGAATGAACAGTCAAAAACACAACTTAATAAGTTAATAAATAGCTTTTTTCTCACTTCATATTGTTTCTGAACTGTTCGTGTTATGCTAGAGCCTCAATTCTCCAGCTTTTGCACCGCTCGTAGTTTGAAGCTTTCGTCAACTGCCATCCTTTAGAAGTACTCAGCTACAACATTGTTACAAAATATCCTAAGTAAAAGCAAAGAGAGATGAACTAATTGTATTTCATGTAATTCCGCTCAATTTCAACAACCCATCACAGCTAGAGAACACTGCTATGACCAGAGATTTCATTTAATTTACATGAGAGACCTCGTGCGTTTATCTCCAAAACACAGTGGTTGCCAAGGGGATTGGTGTGTTCGATTAAATAGACTGGATCATTTTGCAAAGGTGGTGCACTAATATTAAAAACCTCCACTTGTATTGGGACAGGACGAACAATAAATCACTTACCATCTACAAACCTTTACATAAAAACCGTGAAAACAACTAAATTGTTAACATTTTCAAACGAAATCAAAACTTGACCAGCATGCAGAGAAAAATAACGTCTTTATTCAAAAGAAAAGTGGAGACCGAAGCTGAGAAGATACACCACAAAATAAAAATAAAAAAGCTGATGAAGATTTTGAGCAGTTTGAGAGTCGGGATGAGGAGACACCACGTCAGCAAGATGAAGTGGAAGCCGCTTCAGAACAAACAGGTCATGATGCTAGGCCTACTGTTTATCCTTCTATCTGGACACAGGAACAATATAACCAGTTTAAAAGCAGAAATGAATGGTTATATGCTACAAATGGAAAACTAGGATGCACTCCATGCCATGACGTTCAAAATGTAAGTGTCATGGCATCTCGTGGTGTCAATATTGCCAGTCAGTGGGCTGAGGGAAATGTAGCTCCATTATATAGCAATTCAAGAGCTACCCAGCTTTTATCACTTCGAAAAAAAATTCATAAGCACAGAAACTCCCAGGCACACACAGAAGCAATTAATATTCTTCAGACATCAAAAGAAGGCATTGGCCCTCATTCACGAAAATGTTCGTATTTTTATCCTAAATTTCTCCTACTTTTGTTCGTACGAAGCGTTCGTACGAACATGCCACGTCAGATTAAACAAAGTCTTCTATCCTGAGGAAACGTGTGTAAATGGGTTGCGTAAATTTAATGAATCCCACCTGTCCTAAACAGCTGCGCGTGCACGCGTAGAGGTCATTTACATAATTCCCACCCCTCAAAACACCATATAAGGCCACGTTTCCTGCCTTCTGACAGCAGGAAGTGTCCATTCATTCAAACTCAAGAAGTAAAAGGAGGAATCAAAAAGGCGTTCAATTCAAGATCAACTGGACTTTATTTGTAACCAGTTGATCTTGAATTGAACGCCTTTTTGATTTATCATGTCCTGGACGACTGAGAATCTTCACCAGCATAAAAGGAGGAACTTCACGCGTTCGGAGATCTGCTCTCAGTGGCGCTGTGGCTCAGATAGATAAGATAGATAGATAAGATAAGATAGATAAGATAAGATAAGATAAGATAGATAAGATCTATCTGTCTGTCTGTCCGTCCGTCCGTCCGTCCGTCCGTCCGTCCGTCCGTCCGTCCATC
>JBBPBX010006470.1:19648-38084 GCA_038048925.1 Garcialebias charrua | reverse complement strand
CTTTTCGCTAAGTCGGCAATCCTGGTAATTTGATTTGCATTAGAAATGAATAACAACTCGCTCTCAGCTATGTCCAAACAAAATTTCAGCTCAACATCTCAAAGAATGGCAGAGTTATAGTCAGTTTTGTGTTTGCGGAGGTAGCTATGTCAGCCATCTTGAATCAAAATGGCTCCAAATGTTAATCAGTTCTAGAGATGCATTTGATGCTTACTTTCTGTGAGTTTCAAACAAATTCAACAAGATGTTCATGAGAAATGTTGCTCACAGACAGACAATCTAAGTTTATGGTATTTCTAAATGTCCTGAAGTCAAGTGCGTGTGCCCGTGCGTGCGTGTGTGGGGGCAGGGCACAGTGACACAGATTGCTGAAGCGAGTGGGAGAATCTTACTTCAAACAATCACGTGCTGTGTAAAAACTATAAGGTCTTTTGAAGAAATTATTGAAGCATGAATGGAACAAGAGATCGGTTCACACTCATGTGAATGTTCACATTTTTATACACTACAGTACCGGTATATGTCAGAGATATAAAACACTCCTCATAATTTGATCTGCAGGCTTTTTGCTTGAGAAAAATGGCGTCTTTATTTGAAAATTACGTCTTCATGGTAACTTGAAATGCCAATAAAAGTAACAGAACCCATCACCGTGCCAGGCCGGTTGTTTTGATAAAACATTTGTGGGGGGTACACATTGCGGTTCAGGTCGCAAAACAGTTGATAAAAGAGCAAGAACCTTTTCAGGTATCAGGACCACCCCTACTCCATTTCTCTTTATATCAGCACCACGGTGAAACAGTTTAAACCCTGTTCCAATGCTGCAAGCCTCTAAGACAAATAATGCTACTAATTTAATTTTTATGTATGTGAATGTTTCTGTTCAGTGCCCTGAGATGGGTTACCCTCTCTAATGACTCTCCAATGCTGCAAGCCTCTCTTGGGCACATACAATGTTTACCTTCTTTCTCTGCATCATGTCTACCGTTGCCTGTCATTGTCCCCACATTTAGAGTTGTAACAATCAGTCTTGCATTCTTGACTTTCCTCTTATCCCTCTGTCTCACATGTTTCCCTCCTCGTGGTCTTTGACCAATGTCTTTATTCCACAATGAATAAATAAAGTTAAGAGACCCTACTCAGGTGGATATTAATAGGTGGCTGCCTTCCCTAATACTGTAAATATATTGATAAAGATAAGAAACCTTTGTCAGGTGGATAATAGATGGCTGCTTTACTAGGTAGTCCCCAATAAATAAATAAAGTTAAGAAACCTTTGTCAGATGGATAATAATAGGTGGCTGACTTACCAGGCAGTCCCCAATAATTATATTAATAAAGTTAAGAAACCTTTGTCAGGTGGATATTAATAGGTGGCTGCCTTCCCCAATAAATATATTAGTAAAGTTAAGAAACCTTTGTCAGGTGGGTAATAATAAGTGGCTGCCTTAAGTCCCCAATAAATAAATAAAGTTAAGAAACCTTTGTCAGATGGATAATAATAGGTGGCTGCCTTACTAGGCAGTCCCCAATAAATAAATAAAGTTAAGAAACCTTTGTCAGATGGATAATAATAGGTGGCTGCCTTACTAGGCAGTCCCCAATACATGTAATGATATTAATAAAGTTAAGAAACCTTTGTCAGGTGGATATTAATAGGTGGCTGCCTTCCCCAATAAATATATTAGTAAAGTTAAGAAACCTTTGTCAGGTGGGTAATAATAGGTGGCTGCCTTAGGCAGTCCCCAATAATTATATTAATAAAGTTAAGAAACCTTTGTCAGGTACCATACCATACCATACCATACCAACTTTATTTATAGAGCACTTTTTGCACCCAACAGGACCAAAGTGCTGTACACACAATCACAAAATACAATACAATCATAAAATGGAAGGGACTAAAAACAGTACTAAAATAATAAATTATGAATACAATAAAACAATAAAACAAAGTTAAAACATCTCAGATTGTACCAAAAGCCAAAGAAAAAAGATGGGTTTTAAGAAGAGACTTAAAAACAGCAAGTGAAGAGGCCTGTCTTATGTCTAATGGGAGGTCATTCCAGAGCTTAGGAGCTACCACAGAGAAAGCACGGTCCCCTCTAAGCTTGCGCTTTGTCCTCGGTACCCTCAGAAGCAACTGGTCAGCTGACCTGAGCGAACGAGAGGGTGTGTAGTAATGCAGCAGCTCTGACAGGTATGGAGGGGCATGGCCATTTAGAGCTTTAAAAGTAAATAAAAGTATTTTAAAATGAATCCTGTAACGCACCGGTAACCAGTGCAAAGATGCCAAAACAGGGGAAATGTGATCAAATTTTCGTGTACCTGTTAAGAGTCGTGCAGCTGCATTTTGAACCCTCTGAAGCTGGGAAGTACACAGATCACTAATACCAACATAAAGTGAATTACAGTAATCCAGCCGTGTGGTCACAAATGCATGGATTGCTGTTTCAAAGTGCTGTCTAGGAAGGATGGCTTTTACTTTGGCTAGCTGCCTCAAATGAAAAAAGCTGGATTTCACAACTGCTTTAATCTGAGACTCCAGCCTAAGACCAGCATCCAGCTTGACCCCTAGATTTGTAACAACTGGCCGGACATACTGAGCCAAGGAGCAATCGGACAGAGAGTCTTCAGTCGAATTGCCAAAAATCACCACCTCTGTTTTGTCCTCGTTAAGTCTTAAGAAGTTTAGGGCCATCCAGGCCTTCAAATCTTCCAAACATAGGAACAGAGACCGAAGAGAGGCAGAGTCTGCCTTCTTTAAAGGTACGTAGATCTGTGTGTCATCTGCATAACAATGAAAAGCAATCCCGTATTTCCTAAAAACAGAACCAAGCGGAAGGATGTACAACAAAAATAAAAGAGGGCCCAAAACTGAGCCCTGCGGAACACCACATGAGAGTGGAGCAGAGGAGGACCTATGTCCATCAAGACAGACACAAAAAGTACGCTTGGTCAGATAAGATTTAAACCAATCTAAGGCTATATGACCAATGCCCACCCACTGTTCCAAACGTGTGATTAAAATGTTGTGATCCACTGTGTCAAACGCAGCTGATAGATCCAACAACACCAAAACAACGCAGTCACCAGAATCAGTCGCCAAGAATATATCGTTAAAAACTTTTAAAAGAGCTGACTCTGTGCTATGAAATGATTTAAAACCGGACTGAAAAACCTCTAAAATATTATTTTCAATGAGATAGGCCATTAGCTGATTATAAACTACCTTCTCAAGAATTTTCGAAACGAAGGGCAATTTAGAAATTGGTCTGTAGTTCGCAAGGACAGCAGTATCCAAGTTTGATTTCTTAATTAGAGGCTGGACAACTGCATGTTTCAAATTTTCAGGAACAGCACCTGAGGACAGGCTACTATTCACAAGAGCAAGGATCGAAGGACCTATAGAAAGAAAAACCTCATTGAATAGTCGAGGTGGAATAGCATCGTCTGGAGAACCAGTTGGTTTTAAGTGGCTAACGACCTCCTGCAGGGAATGCAAAGTCACACATTCAAAGCTATGAAAAATAGCAGAGCAAGGCACAGTATCTACAGGGTCATGAACAGTGGGTATGATCTGGGCCCTAATAGAAGTGACTTTCTCAACAAAGAAGTGTAAGAAACTTTCACAGAGAGCAGGGGAAGTCTCCACAATAGCACCATGTGGGGCATTTAAAACAGAATTAATAGTTCTAAATAAAACAGCAGGATTGTGACTGTTGGATACAATGATATTAGTCAGGTATCTTCTTTTGGCATCTTTTACAGTTCTTTGATAACAGCGCCAACATTCCTTCAATATTTGAAGTGACACCTGCAAGTTATCATTCTTCCATTTACGTTCAGCTTTACGACAGTTTCTCCTGGCAGCTCGAGTGACATCATTTAACCAGGGTTCATGTTTGGATTTTGCAGGTCTAATTTTTAATGGTGCCACCGAATCCAGAGCTGCTTTGCATGTAGAATAAAACCAGTTGCTGATATCCTCGGTTTTATTTCCCACAGTCTCTGGGATGGTCAGGTGGATATTAATAGGTGGCTGCCTTACTAGGCAGTCCCCAATACATGTAATTATATTAATAAAGTTAGGAAACCTTTGTCAGGTGGATATTAATAGGTGGCTGCCTTCCCCAATAAATATATTAGTAAAGTTAAGAAACCTTTGTCAGGTGGGTAATAATAGGTGGCTGCCTTCCCCAATAAATATATTAGTAAAGTTAAGAAACCTTTGTCAGGTGGGCAATAATAGGTGGCTGCCTTCCCCAATAAATATATTAGTAAAGTTAAGAAACATTTGTCAGGTGGGTAATAATAGGTGGCTGCCTTCCCCAATAAATATATTAGTAAAGTTAAGAAACCTTTGTCAGGTGGGTAATAATAGGTGGCTGCCGTCCCCAATAAATATATTAGTAAAGTTAAGAAACCTTTGTCAGGTGGGTAATAATACAAGATACAAGAGATTTTTATTAACATTGCACCAGTTAACCAATACAACGTGATGATGTATAGTCGTCCAGAAGAGGGAGAGAATGTAAAGCTGCAGCATATTCAAACACATGACATGTTCTTCTGCGCGGCCGCTCTCATCCGTCTCCGGATGAAGGTCAAACAGATATGGAAAAAGGAAAAACACAATAGGTATCATTTGTGATATTCAAAAAAAGAATCTATCAAAGATTGCCTTAAGACACTCTATGATAAAGTCCCAAAAACTCTATCAGCAATAAGCACAACCAGACAAGACATTGTTGCAGTTTTGACGACATGCAAGGAGATCAAAGAGTCTGTGAGCAACATTCAGATAGCACAGTTCAGCAGTTGTTCAGCTTGGCGCCTCCGAGCGCACCCACAGAGATCTCTGGGGGGGGGGGGGGGGTCAGCAAGGTCTCTCAGCTTCACTCCAGGAGAATAGTTTCCAGCAGACAGCCTTCTTCTTTTTTCAAGGTCGTGCGGAAACCAGATTAGATAGGTCTTTTGTTTATCTTCAATCCAGGCCACAGTGTTCTTTTTGACTGCAGCCTTCCAAGTCCAGGTGCTGTTCAGGTCCAAAGTCGCCGAATCATATGAGGTTCCGAACTACGAACCCCCATCTGTGCCCTGATTGAGGCCGGGCGGCTGTAAACGAGTTCCAAAGCGCACCGCAGGTCCGCGGTGGTCTACCGCCGCTCCCATCGTGCGATTCAGTTCGTACAACAGCTGGGATGAGGAGCTCACAGCCCGGATCAGAGAATCTTGCTGATCAGGAAGTTTGGCCAGCGCGCCGATAGCCGCCGAAGCCTTCCTGAGCTTCCAGTAGCAGACAGCTCCGCTTACGCCAAAAAACAGAGCAGCTGCCACCAATATCCCAATAATCCACAAATCTTCCACGTCTTCGACAGACAAGACGGTCAAACACATGGGTTGCCACTGTCCCCACGAGTCCATCATGTATCCGACAGCGTGCGTGTCAGAGGGGCAGACCGCTTCTCCTGGCCCGGTCCGCTTCGTGGAAAAAATCTTATCTATAGATGAAACAGCCCAATTTATTAAATCCATCGCAAATTGGTTCGAGTGAGCGCTGAAGAGTCACAGACGAGACAAAAAGCAAGCAGGGAGGAGGAAAACTTAGGGAGGGAAGGAGCAAAAAGATATGCGACTTGCTTTGCCGAGAGCGGAAGTAGGTGGCTGCCTTACTAGGTAGTCCCCAATTAATATTCTGTGAGGTGTACACTTTGGACCAAAATGGTGTTGTAATGAAAACAATCACAACAGAAAATTGCTGACAGTCCAAACCAAAGCTTTGTCTCCACATCTCTGCTCACCTTATAAATTCAAGAAGGATTTCTTCTCCGTTTTGTGTCACAGCTCATACATTCTTCAGAACACTTGTGTTCTCCTCAGCTTCACAGAGGTCAACGTAAAGCTTCACAAGTGAGGACTGTTATCATTTGCCAAAGATTTTTATCTAACTTATTCCACAATCATAGTCTTGTTTAAAAGCAAAAATGTCATTATTAGTAAGAATACTGATTGTCCTTGACCTCCATTTTGCCTCCTTCTCTGGTTCTCTCTTTCTCTTCTTCACTTGAAGTGCACATATTTTATTTGATTCCTTTTCTTTCAGGTTTTTCCAGGTGATTTGCTGGCTGATTTATGAGCAGGACACGAGTAAAGAGCAGATATCTAGTGACCCTTCAGAAAGCAAAGTTTATTGTTAGGTGCATCAAATGTTTAAAAGAAGTTCTGTTGTTCATATAAGCTACCATTTACAGTTTAGGTTTTATAATTATAACACTTGGAAACTGGATGTTTTCCCTTTGGACTTGGGAAAAACAAATTGCATCAAGTCGGTTTTTGCAACTTCTCTAGTGCTGAAAAATGTCCATGCTGTTATTCTGTTTGCCATATTTTCTAATCATAGCCATAGGAAGTAAAAACAAATGTTCTATTATAACTATAATATAGAAGAACAACTGTAATAAGTCTAAAAAAACAGTTTTATAAGTTTTCTGTTTATACTGTAACTGCTAAACTCAGTTTGGTCTATTTATGTCTGATTTCACTCACAATAAGGGTTAAAAATGATATTTTCTACAATAACTAAATCTTTCCAAGATAATGGAATATAAGAGGGTTGAGGAAGTTGTCACTCATCAAATAATTAAATTGCCAAATGTCTCAGCAGAGACCCAAACTGACGTTAACAAAGGAAATGTCCTGCTAGCTGCACAACACACACAATAAATAATTTTTTAAAATTAAACAGCAATATGAGCTGAAAGAAGAGGTCAAAGAATCAGAACTCTGTTTCCGACTGACTCTCATTAAATTCCATAAGATAAGCGACAAAAGCTGGAAGGATGAAAATGTGTTCAGTCAGCACCACAAAAGTCTGACGATGAAGTGAAATGTTGAGCAGACAGAGGCAGAATGCAGAGTTACACATAATCCAAGGTTGCAGGAACATTCAGATGGAAATGTGTGTTCTTTGTACTTTTTTCTATAATGATAGTCATTTAGTGCCTCTTTTTTTCCTCTAAGCAACAAAGAAAATACATAAAATGATATTTTCTACAATAACTAAATCTTTCCAAGATAATGGAATATAAGAGGGTTGAGGAAGTTGTCACTCATCAAATAATTAAATTGCCAAATGTCTCAGCAGAGACCCAAACTGACGTTAACAAAGGAAATGTCCTGCTAGCTGCACAACACACACAATAAATCAATTTTTTTTAATTAAACAGCAATATGAGCTGAAAGAAGAGGTCAAAGAATCAGAACTCTGTTTCCGACTGACTCTCATTAAATTCCATAAGATAAGCGACAAAAGCTGGAAGGATGAAAATGTGTTCAGTCAGCACCACAAAAGTCTGACGATGAAGTGAAATGCTGAGCAGACAGAGGCAGAATGCAGAGTTACTCATAATCCAAGGTTGCAGGAACATTCAGATGGAAATGTGTGTTCTTTGCACTTTTTTCTATAATGATAGTCATTTAGTGCCTCTTTTTTTCCTCTAAGCAACAAAGAAAATACATAAAATGCTATTTTTCTTGCTGGCAGCCTGGTGAGAATATTTTGTTTACCCATCCATCCATCATCTGCCACTTATTAAAGAGTCAGGGGCAGCAGGTTGAACAAAGAGGGCAGACATCTCTTTCCACAGCCACCTCAGCTCTACTGGAAGGACTCTAAGGTGTTTCCATGGCAGCATAGTCTCTCCAGATGTAGGTCTTCCCCAGAGTCTCTTCTCAGTTGGACATAACTGGAACACATCACTAGAGTGATGTCCAGGGGAAATCCTTATCCAGTGCAGGAACCACCTCAGCTGGCTCCTCTCAATGAGGAGGAGCAGCCACTCTACTCTGAATCTCAGCATGATAACTGAACTCCTCACCACTTCTCCAAAGTCATCTGTGATCTTGTTCTTTTGGTCACCACCTGATACCAAGGAGCCCAATTTCCCTCGCCTCAGACGTGGGATACCTAGATCCCACTCTGGGCAAGGAGCTGCATCTGGTGACCAGACCTCTAGCCACAGAGCCCAGTTAAGTGCAGACTGAATGAGCTACATGGGTTTGCCTTCCTGTGGGCCCACCACCTGCAGGAGTTCAAAAAACATTCAATACAAAAACAACTGGCTTTTATTTATTTTTTTACATTTCAAACCCAACAGGACTCTCAGACAGAGGCTGGTCCACCCTAAGGACAAAACACCCACACACAAGCAGAGTGGTGTAGTGTATGCGGTCCAGTGCAGCGAGGACTGTCCAGACCTCTACATTGGAGAAACTAAACAGCCTCTTCACAGACGCATGGCTCAACACAGGAGAGCCACCTCCTCTGGACAAAACTCAGCTGTTCACCTCCACCTCACGGACAAGGGACACTCATTTGAGGACCAGAATGTGCACATTTTGGACCGAGAACACAGATGGTTTGAGAGGGGTGTGAAGGAAGCTGTTTATGTTAAGAGAGAAAAACCTTCTCTTAACAGAGGAGGAGGTCTCAGATTTCAACTTTCAAAAATGTATAATGCAGCTTTAGGACTGATTCTCAAGGCTCCAGTATAGCTCTGCGTACATACGCAGCTGTACGCACGTACTACGCAGAGGTACAAGCGTATCCCCGCAGGGCATGTACGCCCAAAGCTCAAATTTTACGACCGCAAACGCAAACGCGTTGTCGCACAATAAACTGCCCGGCGCCGGACTGTTTTGTATGCGACACAAATGTATTAAATTCCCCTTCATCATCCTTGATCTGGCCTTTTCTTTTGTTTGTTTTTTTTGCCAAAAGTCAAGTGATCTCTTCCTCCTCCGTTGACTCCATGACTGAAATGATGAGAAATTAATGAATTTGTCACGAGCGAATTAAACTCGGGTCCAACGTGGTTGCGGGAGGGTCTGGAGATTTCCTGGTGTGCTGGTCTGATGTGTGGGCTGCAGGACCAGCGCTCCCTGTTTTTATTTTATTTTTTGGAACTTTTTATTAACATATAAACACAGAACACCGCTGCGGCTGCAGCTGCCAGCCCCTGTCTTTTTTTCTCCCCCGGCCTGTCAATCAATGCAGTAGGCGTGTCAGCAAATGACCAATCAGCGACCTCATTTTGTCCCGTAGGTAAATGCTCTGCACTGCAGCTGCTCAAATGACGTCAATAATATGGTGCGAAAACACGAGAATGTACGCGAGAACGAACGCTGAGCTGTGCGGGTGAACTGTTTGCGTACAGCACGCGCGTGTGGACTTACGCAGAGCTATACTGGAGCCTTCAGCCAGTTTTCACATCTGATGGGAACAGAGGAGCCTCGTCTGTGAATTAGACTAACAAAGACCTTAAGAAACCCCTACTGTTAAGGTGTGAGGTGTGGTTTGTCAATCTACATAGGTACCGTATGTGTGCATCTTATCTCAGCCTTTAAAACCTGAACCCCACACTCTGCTCTTTGAATTGAGAAAGCTCCTCGGATGAAGAGCGAAGTCAAAGTCAAAAGTCAAAGTCAAGTTGTTTCTGTATTTAATGTTTTTTTAATTCATCATGTCCTGGATGACTGAGAATCTTCACCAGCACCTGCAGGGGGGGCCATATGAGTTGGAGGCTATGAGCCAGAGCACTTGGGCGCTCTGCCCCTAGCTTACCGAAGCTGACTCTTGGGACATATTACATTATTTTCACATCAAATAAATTTAAGTTTACTTTTGGCAGCTCCTTCTGGAATAGAGGGAACATGATCTAAAAAAAATTCTTCTTATTATAAGACAACAAAAAAAGTAATGGGCACCCAGTCTTCCACTCTGTAATGACATAAAAATTTAAATTGTTCAGACAAAACACAACTAAACATTTAAAGAAAAAAATCCACACATTTTCTTTTTAAGTATTTAGATTAATTTGATCTATTTGTGCAACAAAAGGCGTAAAATCAAAAAAGGCGTTCAATACAGGATCAACTGGACTTTATTTGTTGCAGAAAACGTTTCGACTTCTGTCCAGAAGTCTTTTTCAATTCTGAATGAATGAAAGCTGTGAGAACGAGAAGTTTTATACAAGCCACGCACCAACATATGAAATTGGAAACTGAAATAACACCACAAAATACCTAACATGCCCATTCTATTTAAATTGACAAAACAAAACAACACATCACACCTGGGGGTTTGTAACACATACATGTAAATTGAATGTATGTGTTACAAACCCCCAGGTGTGATGTGTTGTTTTGTTTTGTCAATTTAAATAGAATGGGCATGTTAGGTATTTTGTGGTGTTATTTCAGTTTCCAATTTCATATGTTGGTGCGTGGCTTGTATAAAACTTCTCGTTCTCACAGCTTTCATTCATTCAGAATTGAAAAAGACTTCTGGACAGAAGTCGAAACGTTTTCTGCAACAAATAAAGTCCAGTTGATCCTGTATTGAACGCCTTTTTTGATTTTATCATGTCCTGGACGACTGAGAATCTTCACCAGCATATAACAAAAGGCGTATTTGAAACCTGTTTGTGGCTTCATTCAATTTTTAATTTATTTAAAGGATTAGAAAAAAAAACTCAAAGGATATCTAACAAGGCCAGTTTTCTTTATTGAAAATGTATGAAAACCCCCACATAATAAACAACTTATTGATTTGTTTCTGGTAAATACTGTTAAAGAACCATTGAAGCGTGCCAGCTTCACTTGTTATCCTTTAGCACATTCTAGTGGCTAATCTTTTACCCCATTAAACAGAAAACCAATTTTTTTTGTCTGCAGATCAATCTGTTCACTGTCCCTTTGAAATATTACTTTTATGTGCAATTTTGGGCTTTTACAATTCATTATGGACACACTTCATGTCGACTGTGTGACTGTTGGATGTCTGCCTGCTAGCTTTTAAAATCAATCTAAGTACTTTTAATGGACACAGTATTAAAGAAAGTAGCAATTAAGTAATAAAATAAAGCCTTTCATGGTATAGGAAAAGACAATTAAAATAAAATTATCAAATGATGCAGTATAGAACAGCAGCAGTCCTGTAAAAGTAAAAAAATTAACATTTTCTTTATATACTGTTGTTTGCATGAAATAAACTAAAGTTATGCAACATTTTTCTTCTAATGACAAAATAATTACCCCCCTCCTCCCCCACAAAGTGTGTTTTAGTTTAATCTTCAAATACTAAATCACTTTACACAAAATGTGGTCTGAATGCTAAAGCCATGTGATGTTTTATTAATGGCCCAAGTAACAGCAACATTTATTCCATTTATTCATCTGTGATTTGGCAAACTATACTGCATTTTGTTTATTTCCATTTTTATTACATTTACTGAACTCAGCAAGAAAACAAACAAACAACAACAAAACAAATTGCATTTTCTCTGCAAATGCAAACTGAATGCTGAGTAGACTTCACAGAATTTTTTTGCAAAAGCTGCAACCGGGCGGTTAAAGCTAAATGATGTCAAACACTAAAAGCTAAAAGTAGCCAAACACTGGCTAAAAGTAACAAAAGGCTAGCAAAAAAGTTTAATGCAGCAAAACAATATAGCTAAAAGTTAAATTAAGCAAAAACTAAAATAATAAGTGAGACATGTTATAACAAGAAGACAATAAAAAGCATGCTAAAGCAGAGTTCAAATCAAACATGGTTTTAGAAGGAAAAGATCTCAGCGTATTTCTGCAAATATGAAGTTAGAGATCAGGGTGTAATGGTGATAGATATAGATAGAGCTGATGCTCTGGGTGAGACAATTGCTGCAGAACATCTTGGAAATATATATAGGCAGCAGAATAAAACAGAAACTCAAAGATTTTAGTGATATAAGAGAGGAGAGAGAGGAAGCTCTATGTCAACACTAAATGGGGATATACCGGCAATACGAAATAACCCAAATCAGTATTAAAAGTTTTTTAAGGATACGCGGCTCCAGTGGAGGACCATCTACAGTATGCTGACAATTTAAAAAATGTTAAAACTATTTCATGACATTTGAAGAGAAGGTGCAGTTCTGAAAATGAAAGAACCGATGATTATTGTATTTTCTGACATAGCAAACATTTTAGATCCAATGTGGAAAGAAGGGCTGCTCATAAAGTTCACTTAAATGGGAAGAAGTAAGAAGGTGAATAATTGGATGGTACCCTGATGCATGCTCAATAATCCAGGTAGAAAAATCTAAAGATTTAAAAATCACCTCAGACTGAGGAAGTCTTTCGGACGAAAGACGAAACGTTTCTAGAGTTTTTTTGTTGTTGTTGTTGCTTTGTTTTGTTTTTTGAATGTCCAGAGGACCAGACTTAGCTTTTTTTAGAATTGGATGGTACATTTAGGTGACTATTCAAGAATTTATTTTCAAACCTATATGCATGTTTTAAATCAGCACTAATTGTAGACGATGGGTTCATAGGAACGAGGGGAAGGAATGTGTCACATGTAGAAAGGTTGAATGAATGAATGAATGTAGAAACCTAAGACAGCAATTATTAAAATATAGAAATGGTCACATAAATGGGGTATCAAGTTTTCAGCCCTGCTATAAGATGCACCCTGTAATGTGGAATGTGCTGATGAACAGGGTTGTGCATGCAGCTGAAAGAAGAGGTTGAGGGAAACGGTACGAGAGGCAGGGCGAGCATCTTGGGAATGGGAACAAAAGGGAACAAAGAAATGAGAAAGCCATAACACAAAACTAAAAAGTGAATTTAGTACGGTGCAGCAGGGTGGTGCAGTTGCTGTCGCCACTCAGCAAAAAGGTCGCCGAATTGAATCCCTACTGGGGGTGGGGGGCACTTTGTCCACTTTGTGGACTTTCCAAGCATGCATGGGTTTTCTCCGGGTACTCCAGTTTCCTCCCACAGACCAAAAACATGCATGTTAGACTGATTAGTAACTCTAAATTGACCCTAGGTGTGAGTGAGAGAGTGAATGGTTGTTTGTCTCGATATGTCCCTGTGATGGACTGGAGATCTGTCCAGGGTGTTCCCTTCCTCTCACTGGTGGCTGTTGGGCACCACTAGTGACCCCCATGACCCAAAAAGGAAGAAGTGGGTAAAAGATAATGGATGAATGGAGTCATTTAGTGGAGGTTTTGGTTCAAAAAAAAAGTTTTACAGTTTGTAATGCACCACCAACACCATCACGTTACAAGTCACACACTAAGTTAAAAAAAAAAAAATTATGCAGTTACAGTTATGTACAGTAGGTGGCGGTATAAGCACCTCTAGCTGTTTGCGATCTGCCTTTAAAGAAAAGAAGAAGAAAATAAAAATAAAAAACAAACGCTAAGTGATCCTCAGAGTGCATGCAAGTGCTTTTTGATTTGTTTTCAGGACAGAAGCTATCAAATGATGTTGTCAAATATGTTTGAAGCGTTTCAAGGCAACATCAAGTCCCGGCCTTCACGTTAGACGGTTTTTCTAACTTTAGCTGCTAGCTTACACCAAAGTCGGTTTCCTGCTACGTTTTTTTTTCTTCTTTCTTTTACCTGCTCTTCGCTAAAATGGCGCTTTCCTTGGTGAAGCTCTGTGCCAGAGAGTTGGTGAGTGACCACAGCTTGTCCCCCAGCTGGTTGAGGTGCATGCCCCGGGAGCTGTACGGAGCCCTGCTGGAGGCCGCCTTCGACGGCCGCAGACCGCTGGCGGTGCTCGAGCTGGTGCAGCGGTGGCCGGAGCGAAGCCTCCGCGTTGGAGGCCGGACAGAACCGGGTCACGCTGGTCCAAATCGGCTCTGTATTCAAGCTCTGCTGCTCGCAGTTGTCAAAGGACTCGTATATGATCCCATCCTAGACCAAAGGTAAGACACTGTGTTGATGTGCCTCTGATGTTGCATTTTAATCAATCAATCAATCAAAACTTTATTTCAGACACAAAAAAGGTCCATAAAATACACATAAAGATCCATAAAAAAAAACAAATAAAATAAAGTAATAACTGAGTCACAAATAAATGATGGTGCCAATAAT
This sequence comes from Garcialebias charrua, assembly GCA_038048925.1. Classification (NCBI taxonomy): domain Eukaryota; kingdom Metazoa; phylum Chordata; class Actinopteri; order Cyprinodontiformes; family Rivulidae; genus Garcialebias; species Garcialebias charrua. The sequence continues at coordinate 24,156 of JBBPBX010006470.1, read as the reverse complement.
GATTCCACAATCTTGAAGAAAATCTCACTGCACTAAAAGCAGGATTTACTAGATTTTTTATTATATTATTGCATGACACAGATAGATTATCTGTGTCATGCAATAATATAATAAAATATACACATGCATTTATACATAAGATTCCTGAGCACAGCAGCACATGTGGGAACAGCATTATGTACAAACATATGGCTAGCACTGCTCCATCTAGGCACTTTGAGCAGCAGCCTCATGCCATAATTGTATGCCACATAAAGTTTCTGCAGGCTACTTTTTTGTATCTTTGCCACAGATGAGCAGTGTATAGTGAAGTACAAAAAGCTTTAAAAAGAGCTATCTTCACAGAGGATGAACACATACCAAACTTTCTGGTCAGAGTATTAGCTTGTGCATATATCATACGATACTGCCTACAGATGTCACGATCATCAGAGAGGTCATCAGTTATGTAATGTCCCAAATATTTGATTCCATTGCATATACAGTATTGAGGACAACACCAGATACAGTAGAGAGAAGTCAGGGGTTATCAGATGTTTATCGGCCCTACTTCTAACAATCATAACTTTGCTTTTCTTAGCATTATATTTGATGTCAAAGTCATAACCATTTGGGAACAAACTCTTAGTAATTGTTGAAAGCCGGCACTATATGGGCACAAGATTACCAAATCATCTGCATACATTAATTGATTAATTATGCGATCACCAACTACACAGCCTGTTTTACAACTATTCAAGCACTTTGATAGTTCATCCATGTACAGTACAGTAGATGTTAAAAAGGTAAGGGGACAGTATACTTCCCTGCCTTACTCCATTACCAACATGAAATGAATCAGACATTGTGTTACCCCATTTGACATACCGTACATTGATTGTTGACCTACCAGTAGACAAGAATTCTGATCAGATATTTGGGTACACCTCTGTGTTCTAATTTGCTAAATAGTTTTTCATGATTCACACTAGTGCTGGGCGATATGGAAAAAAATCATATATCACGATATGGACTTTTTTATATCACGATAACGATATATATCACGATATATACAACATGATGTGTGTGTGTGTACAGGAAAAATTTGGACCAAAGTAGAAAAGGAGTTAATAATAATAATAATATAATTTAATTTATAACGCACTTTTCATTAATAAAAATCTCAAAGTGCTACAAAGTGCAACAAAAGCAAAAATCAAATAAAACAAGTGATAAAATCAAGTAAAATTTGAGTTTCTACTTTGGTCCAAATTTTTCCTGCAGGTGGCGGTAAAACAACGGCTGCTAATAAAACCCACGAAGAAGAAATCCGCTCTGGAAGCTGGAGTAAACAAGGCAAGAAACAGAAAAGAGAAAATGTTGCGTTTGATTCCGGTTCTGTTGTGTCTCTGGTCTGTTTTGTATTGGTTAACTGGACCCGAGTTCGGACTCGGTTGGACTCTGGGTTTGTGTTAGCCTGGCCCTCGCCATTCCTACGCAGCTCCGCTCAATTCTCATTTCCCTTCACTGCTGGGTCTGGCATTTCTCCCATCCACAAGGATGTCTCCGGTAGGTTTTGACCGGACCAATCAGAGAACAGAAGGCGGAGTTTTGAACGACGTCGACTGACGTCGTCATTCAAAATGGCTGCCGCCACGAAGGAATTTTCAATAAAACAAGGTAAAAAACTATTATTTCTCTGCTGAGAAAAAATAGATTTCATAGCTGACGTTATATCAGAAGTGTTCCTGAGCAATCAGAGAGCAGAAGGCGGAGTTTTGAACGATGTCGACTGACGTCGTCATTCAAAATGGCTGCCGCCACGAACGAATTTTCATCAAAACAAGGTAAAAAACTATTATTTCTCTGCTGAGAAAAAATATAGTTCATAGCTGACGTTATATCAGAAGTGTTCCTGAGCTTAACAGTTCCTAAATCAATTCACGAAATGGTCAAATCTGCTGGATATTAAATAGTTTCGGTTTGATATTTTCCAAACAGCCTCGGGTGCGCTACGAAAATAAATGATAAAAAATCGAATTTTATCTCAAATGTTTCATCTAGGCCAACAGTCAGTAAATTAAAGACATATAATTACACACTGGTGGCAGAAAAAATATCCACCGAGTGGTTTCTGAGCAATTTATCTGATAGCCTGGACCTCGTCAGGCTAAACTAACAAAACTCTGCCTCCTGTTCTCTGATTGGTCCATTCAAAAATCTCCAGGAGAAATCGTTGTCTATGGCAGAGATGCCAGACCCTAGTCCAAAGCGAAGTGAAGGACATGGGTCTGGTATCAACCAGGCTAGGTTTGTGTCCTCTGGACCCATTTTGTCTCAGAGTTTCAGCGGAGCGAAATAATGGAAGCTAACAAGATGAGCTTCCCCCTCTTTTTGGTAAAAGTTCTTCTTCTTGGGCTGCCTGTGTCAATGTCAATGTCAATTTTATTTATATAGCACATAAAAACAACTGAAGTCGACCAAAGTGCTTTACAGTTAAAAAATAAAATAAAAACAGAGTAAAATGCATCTAGTGCCACTAAACATAATAAAGCTATCAGTAAATACACAACAACAATAAAATCTGCTCATAATTTGATCTCACATTCTGCGAGGATCAAATGCCAAGTAAAAGAGATGAGTCTTAAGTGAAGATTTAAAAGTGTCAACAGTCTGTGCAGCTGTTTCTCCTTGTTGTGACACCGGCTTCATGCCCCTGCGTCTCCATTGCTCTCGAGTTTAACAACGTAAAGCATGTGTCGCAAACCCGCGCGTGCGTCAAACATAAAGCAGCGCCGCCATCTCGCAAAACCACAATATGAAGCTTCTTTGCGACAGTTATTTTTTATTCTTAGGAAAGTAGCACGATAGACACGTTTCTATCGTCCCCATGATATATATCGTCCAGCACTAATTCACACGATCAAATGCTTTAGAGGCATCAATAAAACACTTAAATACTGTAGTGTTGTGAAAATTATACAAGTCTAAAATCTCCATTAGTGCAAAAACACACATGTCTGTGCCATGTTTAGGTTTAAAACCAAACTGATTATCAGATGTCAAGACAAACTCTTCCAGCCTATTTAGTAGGATTCTAATAATGTAAACTAATGCATGTAATTTTAACTTACTAACATAAACGTGACACACATTTTTCCCCCTTTATGAATATTTCAAAAAGGGATGTTTTATAGTAATCTGACCAGTTTTTTATTATTATTATTATTATTATTATTTGCTTTTGAGTATCCCACAAAACTGGAATGAAGAATATAATAGAAACAGCCTTTATTGTCCCACGGGTGGGAAATTCAAGTGTAACAGCAGTAATGCCGGGTACCCACCAAACGCGTTTCGGGCGACGGAAGCGGCTGGTTTACATTGAATGTCTATGTGGAGATGAGGCGCAGCGAATCGTGAAGCGGTGCATTTTGAGCGTTTCAAGCAACGCGCGGCAGTTCTTTTCCGCGCACTCGACGCGCCCGAAGCAGCCGACGTGTCGAGCAGCCAAAGTTCAAATATTTGAACTTTCTTTTTTTTTTTTTTTTTTTTTTTTTTTTTTCCATTTATAGATGGCCTCCCTTCACACCTTATAGCCATCCTCTCACTCCAATATGTATTTTTTTTTTTTTTTTTTAATAGAGAGAAAGAAAGAAAAGAGAAAGTGAGACAACAAAACAAAACAAAACAACAAAACAACAATTGTCCACAGAAAGAGCACAAGGCAAACACACCAAACCTCCGTCCACAATCCTGCAAAGCACATGACAGAACACAACAACGAAACATACAAGCATAAAGACTGATAATATTCATGACCTTGCAAATATTTCTATAAATACACATACCCATACCTACAAATATATATACAATATACATACATATATATTTATATTCATTTATATACCCATCTACATACATCTACTATACATCCCTGCATCCATTTGTGTGTGGTTGTGAGCATGCATAAGTGAATGAGGTTCCTCCAATAGAACATTTAGTAGCAACTGTGAAGCATCAGAGACCCGTCCCCCCAAAGCCCGAGACAGACGAAGGGGCGATCAAAGCCCAAGACCCCAGGAAGGACCCCGAGCCCAGAGTCCCCAGGACCACCCGAACAGGACGAGCCACTCGTCCACTCCCCAGATCCGACCAAGTGGAAGAACCGGACGAACCCCACCAGGGACCACACACAATGACCCCCCGGGGTCAACAGCGACAATACACAGGCCCCCGCCGGAGCCCGCCGCACCGACGTAGCCCCAGGGCCGGTCACCGAGGCTCGGGCACCGGGGACGCCCATCCCTCAGGTCCAGACCTGACAGGACCAGAGGACCCGAGCCCCACCAGGCAGCCACCAGGCCGAGCTGACAAACGCCCAAGCGCCCAGCCCCAGATAGTGAGGGCCCCAAGCACGCCCGTAGGCAGAGGAACACCCACCAGGGGGCCACGTGGCAGGAGCGCGACACTGGGTAGCCTCAGAAGTATCAGAGAGGGGGCAGTCCAAGTCCCAGCCTGACACTAAA
>JBBPBX010006469.1:30416-68383 GCA_038048925.1 Garcialebias charrua | reverse complement strand
GGTGGGCTGCCTTCCTGCTGCCCGCCTGACTGGCCGACCGCCCGACCTGCTCCTGCCTGAGGGGCGGCATCCCGGCCGACCGCCCGACCTGCTCCTACCTGGTGGGCGACGTCCCGGCCGACCGCCTGACCGTCTCCGCCCTGAGGGGCGGCATCCCGGCCGACCGCCTGACCGGCTCCTACCTGAGGGGCGACGCCCTGGCCGACCGCCCGACCTGCCTGGTGGACGGGCCGTTGCCCGTCTGGACGTTTTTTGTGTTCTGTGTTTTAGGGTTTGTCCCCTGTCCTTGTGTTTTTCCGTGCCCGCTATCCCTGCGGTGCCTCCCTCTGCCCGCCTTGTTTTTTGGGGGGTGTTCTTTGGAGACGCCGGGGGGCGTCTTTGAGGGGGGGTACTGTCAGGATTGGCTCCCTTCGTCCCCCTGTTAGTCAGTTAGTTCATTAGTTTCCCTTCCAGTTCAGTCCAGTTCTTAGTCAGTTAGTTTAATAGTTTCCGGTTTAGTCTCATGTTTATTCACTCTTAGTTGTCATCCTGTAGTCAGTTCCTAGTCTGTTAGTTTATTAGTTTCCCTTCCAGTTTAGTCTCATGTTTATTCACTCTTAGTTTTACCTCCAGTTCTGTCCCTAGTTACTTTCATGTTTTAGGTTAGCTTCCCGTTCCTGCTCTGTGTCTTCGTTAATTGTCCTCAGGTGTTTGATATCGTCTCGTCTTGTCTGTGTGTATATAAGCCCTGTTCTGTGTCTCAGTTATTGTCGCGTCGTCGTTAGGTACAGCCTAGTCTTGTCTTGGTCCCGTCCTGATGGTCTGTTGAAATGTAAGTTTTGCTGCCATGCCAGCTCTTTGATTTATGATTATTAAAGTGTTATTTTTGTACCTCTGAGTCTGAGTCCCTGCCTGCACAACTGGATTCGTCCTGTCCTGTGTGAATCCTGACAGTTTCCTGCCTTCTGACAGCAGGAAGTGTCCATTCATTCAAACTCAAGAAGTAAAAGGAGGAACTTCACGCGTTCGGAGATCTGCTCTCAGTCGCGCTGTGGCTACCCCCCACCCCCCACCCCCCGCAAGTGTCGGATGGTCAAATATCTTTAATTTTAGTGTACTGTGTTACATTATAGTTTCACTTATTCAGAAGAGCCGTGGCGCACCGCTACCCCCCCCCCCGCAAGTGTCGGATGTGTTTTTGAACAGAAGCATTTTAAAATGTCTCGAAACTACAGTTAACTTCATATTAATATTGTAGTGCATGTGTGGGTCGTACAGTATCAGAAATCAAGAATAAATGGTTTGATCTGGAAATGGCTTCGAACGTCTCGCCGCAGCACGGACAGGAGGTGGTCAAGCAATAGTCTGAGATGGTGGACAATAAATGCCATGCTGCAAGACGTGTGCCAACATGTTTTGCAGCACAAATGATGCGCGCACCTCCTGGTCAGCGCGCAACCACATTCTGCAGGTTATATTTCGAATCAGATATAATAATCAATTGCTCCGATGGTGTTTGGCACAAGATCAGTCTTAATTCGTACTTGTTCTGCGGCGGTGTATGGGGATTTTATGTACCTGGGTGTTAATATGAGGAGCGGCTTTGATGACCAAGGGGAGCGCACGACTCACTGAAGCCTGCGCGACACACCAGACAAATTAAACTTAAAATTATAATTCTAATTCAAACAGAATAACCTATTGTCAAGAATAATTATGGTGCGTGATTTTTTTAAACCCAAAATATTTTCTAAATAACGAAATATGAAGTTATTCGTGGAGAAGATCCGTCTGGATGACAGCAGACTGACGCTCCTAAATTATACGACAGGTCCGGACCACTCGTAAATTTTGTTCGTATCTGAAGAAAAAATCGTAGGATACGAAAACATTGTTGAATGCCGCAAATGATCCTAAATCACTCGTACGCACAGTTTAAGAACAAATCTGTGCGTACGAACGGTTCGTGAATGAGGGCCATTGTCTCTTTTTTAATGATCAACATTGGTGTTCTTGGTTTTTAAGATATCTTGTTTAACCCAAATTGTTTTACCTGATGTGAATATAACCCCCCTTTTTTCTTTATTATTATTACAATGTATTATTATTATTATTATTATTATTATTATTATTATTATTATTATATTTATTTAAATTTTCTTCTTTTACTATTTTGTTGCTTTATAATGTAAAATTCATTCAACCTTTATTTAGGCAGGTTACTCCCAATGAGCCTTGAGGGCTCATTTACAAGAGAGACCTGGTTTCAACAAAAAATGACGACAACAACAACATACCATCATAAGAGAGGCATACAGATTTTTTTTTACAAGTTAAAAAAAAGATGTCAAAATAGCAAAACAGACAGATTATAAGGCAAATGTAGAGAACTAAAAACAGGAACATGTCTGCATTGTTTTTTGCCAGGATTCCAACAGATTCTTAAAGCCATTTAGAGAAGTCAAGGTCGAGAGCTTCAGATCTTTTTGTAAGATATTCCAGGAAACAGGAGCAAAGTAGGAGAAAGAAAATGCTTTGGAGAGAAAAAATAAAGTAATGAAAAATAAAGGTTTAACAAAAAAAGGTTACTTGAACTGCCTTCATTCACCTGCGTAATATCGCTAAAATAGAAACATCTTATCTAAAAATGATGCAGAAAAACTAGTTCATGCAATTGTCTTCATTCAAAGTTAGAGAAGATGCTTGGTTTAACTGAAAAATGAAAATTACATATTAAACAAACTAAACTTAAAATTGACCAGCAAGTGAAAACTTTTACAGCTACAGTGTGCGCTCTCAGGACATGATTACCTGCAGTGTTCCATCAGTGAGAACTGAACTTGGAAAAAGGACCTTCTCCTACTCCGCTCCTGTTTCCTGGAATATCTTACAAAAAGATCTGACGCTCTCAGCCCTGACTTCTCTAAATGGTTTTAAGAATCTGTTGGAATCCTGGCAAAAACCAATGCAGATATGTTCTTGTTTTTGATTTTATACATCTACCTTATAATGTTTTGCTAGTTTTTGATACTTTGTTTAAAAAAATCTGTATTTCTCTCTTATGTTTTTCTATTGTTTATTGTTTAAGGAAATTCTATCATTGCTGTTCATCATTCTTTAGTTTGTAGCAGGTCACTCTTGTAAATGAGTCCACGAGGCTCAATGAGATTAACCTGACTAAATAAAGGTTGAATTAATAAATTTTGAACAAAAAAAAATGTCTGACTAGTTCTAGTCTTACCTCTGTTCTAAAAGGCTTCATGGGTAAGTTGTCTCCGGGTTGCCTTCTCACTGTGGCTGCATCCATCCTCTGAGTGAAGTCTTTGGTGGGGTCCTGGGAAGGCTGAGCTCCTGCAGGCTCAATAGAAATCTTACTGACAGTCACCATTTCCTCCACAGTCTCCTCACCCACACCTGAAAGAACGGACAAGTCATGAAATTAACTTTTCCAGAGAAACCAGAATGTCATCTGTGCGCAGACATAATCACTTTAATATTACCAACAATTTACATTGCTATAATCTGGCATAATGCACATTTTATGTCTCTGGAAATAAGAAAATTGGTACTAAAATCTTTAGTTCTTTGTCAACTTGATTTGGTTGATTATAATATTTTATCAATTATGTATAGGGCTCAGAACAACAAATTACCTTTAAATATCCAAATGCACTTTGTTAAAAGACAAAGTTGTTATAATCTTAAGGGGACAGAGATGTTTGTAAAACCACAATTCAGAACTAGTTTGAAGGGACGTTCTACCTCAATCCAGGGAATTAGATTATGGAATGGCTTGGAGAATGTAGTTAAAAATGCCAAGTCACTGTTTACATTTAAGAAAATGATCAAAAGGAATTTGTTGAAAAAATATATATGAATTAGCATAATGTGTATTGTATTATTTATTAGTTATGTATTAGTATTAGAAAATTAGAAAGAGTTAGTCATTTTGTACTACTGGTGGAAGATTATTAATGTGCTTTGTATCAATTTTTAATTATGTATTAGTATTAGAAAATTAGAAAGAATTAGTCATTTTGTACTACTGGTGAAATATTATTAATGTGTTTTGTATCGATTATTAGTTACGTATTAGTATTAGAAAATTAGAAAGAGTTAGTCATTTTGTACTACTGGTGAAATATTATTATTGTTTAATCTGATTGTTTGAAAAAAGGGGCAGATATAATAAGATTTATTCTTCTTTCTGCTTCCTTTCATTTTTTTACATTGTGTACGTATCATTAATGGGATTGTCTTGTATTGTGTTTCTTTTGTAAAAAAATGAACAAATTTAATAAACATAAACATAAACATAAACTTCAATATTGTTCAGTCGTTTGGTCAAGTGCTTCAAAAAACGTCTGGATAAACTGCAGGTAGTTCAAAATAAAGCTGCAAGACTAGCACTCTTTGTCATTTTAGAACAAACGTTGATTTCATGCATTGATGCCTGTCATGGCTGAAAGTTTGTGACAGACTAGTGTCAAGTTAGGTGGATGAAAACAGGTGTTGAGGTCAGGCTGCACATGTCTGATGGGGTGGACATTTAAATCAAGCAGTCTTACTGAATGAATGATCAATAAAAGAAGCTTAATCTTCTTCTTCCGGCACTCGGCACGGCAAGTCGCATATCTTTCTGCTCTTCCCTCCCCTAAGTTTTTCCTACTCCCTGCTTGCTTTTCGTCTCGTCTGCGACCCTTCAGCGCTCACTCGAACCAATATGGAATTAATAAATTGGGCTGTTTCTTCAATGGATAAGATTTTTTCCACGAAGCGGACCGTGCCAGGAGAAGCTGTCTGTCCCTCCGACACACACGCGGCTGGATACGTGCTGGACTCGTGGGGTCAGTGGCAGCCCATGTGTCTGACCGTCTTAAGTGTCGAGGACGTGGAGGATTTGTGGATTATTGGAATATTGGTAGCAACTGCTCTGTTTTTTGGCGTAAGCGGAGTTGTTTGTTACTGGAAGCTGAGGGAGGCTTCGGCAGCTATCAGCGCGCTGTCGACACTACCTGATCAGCAAAATTCTCTGAACCGGGCCGTGAGCTCCTCATCCCAGCTGTTGTATGAGCTCAATCGCTCGCTTGGACCTGGACCTGGAGGGCGCTTTGGGACTTGTTTACAGCCACCCCGGATCAATCAAGGGACAGATGGGGGTTCATAGAGCGGGAACACATATTATTTGGATTTTTTTGGCCATGAAACAGCACCACAGACTTGATGGCGGCAGTGGAAAAGAACACTGTGGTCTATTGGATAATAAACAAGACTATTATCTGGCTTCTGCACATGTCCTTGAAAAAGAAGGCTGTCGGAAGCCATTCTCCTGGGAGTGTGGAGCTGAAGAGACCTGCTGCCCTCCCCCCCTCACCCCCCCCAGAGATTTCTGTGCAGCCTCAGATAACGCCCAGCTGCACATCTGCTGAACTTGTGTTTGTCTGAAGTTACTCACAGACTCTATCTCCTTGCCTGCCGTCTCTCAATTTGTTATTGTAACTAAATGTGCTTTTTGATATGGTTTTTACTGGATCACGCGGTGTCTTGAAGACAAAACGTGATTCATCTTTTTTTAATATCAACGCTGTAAAACCCCGTGTCTTTGCCTGTTTTCCTGCCTTTGACCTTCATCTGGGGACAGATGAGAGCGGCCGCGCTATAAGCATATCATGTGTTGATAAACATGTCATGTGTTTTGTTGAGCAGCAGCTTTTTGCACTCATTCTCTCTCCTGGATGACTGTAACTACATATTTACGTTGTATCGGTGAAAATTGATGCAATGTTAATAAACCTATCTTGTATCTTAATGGGTGTGTTGATTAAAATAAAGATTTTATGGCTGTCTGTCAATGTGCTGAAACAATCAAATGTTATTATAGTTTTTGTAATCAAAAGTTCCTTTATCATCTATTTTGCCATAAAAGAAGTATTCATTAAGTGATTGTAAAAGTTAGATTTGGATTTCACTTTTAATTGTTAAGTCAAGTGATTTTAGAAAAAAGGTTTTTATACATCTCTATTAAACTGTGCGAGAACGCGCCAGAGAGTTGCTGGGAACTTCCAAAGAGATGTGAACTTTCCCAAGAGCTGGACACGTGTGGTCAAGAGCTAACGACCGGCGTCTTCAGCTAAGGACTGATAACAGGCTGTTATGAGTCTACTTCGAACAAGCCGAGCTCAAAACTTTGTTTATTCCCTCCTGGAATAAGTTTATCTTGAAGTCAGAGGCCTGAAGCTGACATATTCTCTGATGACCAACGCGGAAGCCAGGAGACGTTGAAACGTAAACTAAAACCAGTTTTGGACGTGCTGGGACTAAAGGACTCTGTGCATCTGAAGGCTGGTGTCTTCCCTCTTACCGGGCGGTCGTCAAAAGGTAAAGGAGCTGTTTACAAAACGTACCTGGATTTTAGCAGAAGTCTGATGGGAAGTGTCACTCTGGTCTCATGCTCAGGATAATGTTCTTCTTAAATCTTTCCTCCTATTTCTTTTCCCTCTCAACCTAAGCTGGAAACTATATTTTAAGCTGAAATGCCCCTCAGACTAAATATGTGTAACATCTAATATTTATGTCTGTTGTGTTGAATTCAAGTGTGCTGACGTATTTGAATTGAAAGAAAGTGAAATCATGTCAATCAAGTGTAATGGTGTTAATTTAGTTGATTTATTTTAAATAAATGATAGTGTCTCTTTGACATATCAAACTAAGTTAACGTGTCCATTGTCACTTAATGGCTCTGTTTATTTATCCATCATAAAGATCACAGAAATATTGAATAAACTGAAAAAGAAGAGAATCCGTGAATTTACTATTCAATCTGAATAAGTAAATTAATTAAGGTAAAAAGGAGGTCAGTATTAAACTGACCCCCGATTAACCCCTTTACATCTGGGTGGCACCCACTCTACAGCAGATAAACAGACTGTTTTATGCTGCTGTCAATAACCCGGACCCTCATTATAAATATAAGACTTACTCCATTATTGAAGACATTATTATTAACAGTCCTTGTTTAAAACCTAACCCAGGTCTCACTCAGTTATTGACTTTGGCTAAAGCCTTAAAGGATGAGTTGTTTATTTTTGAGTGTGTTGTCTCCCCAGCCTCCACAGAGGTCGTTGATTCTGCGTGCTCTGCAGCAACAGAGGGCGTTGCTCCCAAGAATCCTACTGAGGGTGCTGAGGTTCCAGCACCGACAGAAGATACTGCACTATTGGCAGATGCTGCACCATTAGCAGCTATGGAGCGTGCAAAGGTCTCTCCAGCATTCACAAAGGGTGCTGTCCTGCCTGTGGCACCAGAGGGTGCTGTCCTGCCTGTGGCACCAGGGGGTGCTGTCCTGCCTGTGGCACCAGGGGGTGCTGTCCTGCCGGTGGCACAAGGGGGTGCTGTCCTACCGATGGCACCAGGGGATGCTACACCACCAGCTCCTACAAAGGGTCCTGCTTCTGTATCGTCCACAGAGGACGTTGCGTCTCCAGCATCGTCTACAGAGGGTCCTGCCTCTGCATCATCCACAGAGGGTCCTGCCTCTGCATCGTCCACAGAGGACGTTGCGTCTCCAGCATCGCCTAGGAGCGTCCACTCACCGTCGATGCCTCTATGTCGATGAAAGGTCTCCACGCTATAGACAACACTACGTCGATGGAGGGTCTCCACGCTAGCGACATCTCCACATTGATGGAGGGTCTCCACGCTGCCGACACCTCCACGTCGATGGACGCCTCCAAGTTGATAGAGGGTCCCCTCACTGCTGACGCCTCCACGTCAATGGAGGGTCCCCTCACCGCTGATGCCTCCACGTCGATGGAGGGTCACCTTACCGTTGACGCCTTCACATCGATGGAGGGTCCCCTCACCACTGACGTCTCCACGTCAATGGAGGGTCTTCTCATTACGTTTGAGGTCTGCACGACTCACGTTTCCTGTCCAGAGGGTTCTCAGCAGTGAGCCCCTCACGTTACCTGTTCTGGGTGGGCCCTGGAGGGTGCCACCCACATCTTCTGCTTTCCAAAGGTCCCGCAACAAGAGGGCGCTGCCTTGCCTCCGGCTCTAGAGGACGCCAACCTACCTGAAACTCTCGTCCCTGTCCTGCTTCCGTCTGAAAGGCCTGATGGATGACCTCTCAACCGCCTACCTGACCGGCCCTGGATTGATGAATGGTCTCCAGGCTCCCCGTCTGACCTAGTCCCGTCTGAAAAGCATGTTGGACGAACCCTTAACTGCCTGCCTGACCGCCCCCGGCTCGATGACTGGTCTCCAGGCCACCCATCTGACCTGTCTCTCCTTGATCCGGCTCCAGAGGGCGCTGCCCTGCCTCTGGCCCCAGAGGCCGTTGCCTCCACCACATCGATGGATGGTCTCCACACCGATGATGTCTCATCGCTTGTTGTCATTACGACAGATGACGTCTCCACACTCGACGCCGTCCTACCGCTCGAGGAAGAAGACGTCCTGCCGCTCGAAGAAGAAGACATCCTACCGTTCGGAGAAGAAAATGTCTTGCCGCTCGAAGAAGAAGACGTCCTGCCGCTCGAAGAAGAAGGCGTCCTGCCGCTCGAAGAAGAAGACGTCCTGCCACTCGAAGAAGAAGACGTCCTGCCGCTCGAAGAAGAAGACGTCCTGCCGCTCGAAGGAGAAGACGTCCTACCGCTCGAAGAAGACGTCCTGCCGCTCGAAGAAGACGTCCTACCACTCGAAGAAGAAGACGTTCTGCCGCTCGAAGAAGATGTCCTACCATTTGAAGAAAACGTCTCAACGCCCGATGACGTCTCACCCGACGTCTCAACGCCCGATGACGTCTCGCCCGACGTCTCAATGCCCGATGACGTCTCTTCTGACTTCACGCCTGATGACGTCTCTACGCCCGACTTCACGTCTGATGGCGTCTCTACGCCCGACTTCACACCTGATGACGTCTCCACGCTTAGTGACATTTCGACGCTCTGTGCACCAGCCAACGAAGTCTGTGCACCAGCCGACAAAGTCTGTGCACCAGCCAACAAAGTCCGTGCACCAGCCGACGACGATGTCCGTGCACCTGCCGCCGATGTCGGCCTCGACACCAACGTCAGTGCACCTGCCAACGTAGTTCCTGTTCTGGGAGGGCCCTGGAGGGCACCTCCCACGCTTCCTGTTCTGGGTGGGTCCTGGAGGGTGCCACCCTCATCTTCAATTGTCCTGAGGCCTCGTCACCAACGGAAGCTCCTAGTAGTGGACGGCCTTCCTACCGCCCGCCTGACCGGTCGCCCGCCTGATGTGACCTTGCTCGATGGACGACCTCCGGGTCGCCCGCCTGATGTGACTCTGTAAGATGGATGGCCTCTCGGTCGTCCACCAGATGGGACCCTACGCGATGGACGGTCTCCCGGTCGCCCGCCTGATGGGCCCTTGCCCGAGGTCGACGCCCTGGCCTCTATGTTTGGACGCTTGTTAGTTTTCTAGGTTTAGCTTTTGTGTTTAGCATTTGTCCCAGGCCCAGTTCCTGTCAGTTTTTGGTTTGTTGTCCTTGTGTTTTGTCCCCTGTCCTTGTGTTTTCTCGTGCCCGCCATCCCTGCGGTTCCTCCCTCCGCCCGCCCTGTTTTTTGGGAGGTGTTCTTTGTGGACGCCGGGAGGCGTCTTTGAGGGGGGGGTACTATAAGGATGGCTCCCTCTGTTGGTCTGTCTTCCTCCTTACATCCTGTGTCTGTCAGCTCTGCATCTCTGGTCTGCGTCTCAGGTGTTTGTGTTTATAGTTAATTAAGACGTATATATTAGTCAGCGTTCATGTGTGTCTCATTGTCAGGTCATTGTCCCTGTTCCCTGGTGTGTCGTGTTCCAGCTCCTTGGTCTCGTGAGTACATCTCATTCTGTATGTTTAGTGTTAGTACTCCAGCCACAGTTAGAGCGTCCGTATTAGGTTTTGTTTGGTACTGAAACGTCAATGTTTGTTTTTGTATTATTAAAGTATTTATGATTTTTACTCGTGCTTCTGAGAGTCTACCTGTCTGCACCACGGGGCTCATCCCTCACCCCACACCGAACCGTGACATCCGCATTAGCCTTAGTTTGTCGTAGAAGCTTGAAATTTGGTACACTTGTCCAATTCCCCAAGTTGCACATAAACCCTCTGGTAGCAACAGTGTACAATAAACAGGAAGGCAGCCATTTTGGAACGCCGTCCCAAATTTCCCACCTTTTTGGCGGTTTACAGCCTCCGCATTTGAACAAACGCCTTCTAGGGATTTCACTCAATCGGTTTCAAATTTGGCCATTTGGTTCAAAAGGCATGGGGGATGCAAAATTATCTAAACGGTTCGTTTTGGAGCATGCTGAAGGGGTGGGGTCAGACCTCAAAGTTTGACATCTCGCCATCAAAAACGAAACGCTAATAGCACCTACATGAAAACTGTCTGAGACATCAAACCTTCAGTGACTGACCACATCCAGTCCCCTGCAAGACTGAATGGTCAAATCATGACATTGCTTAAGCCACGCCCCCTGACCAAAGGATGTGTAAAGTTTTACATTGAACGGTCCCTGTCTGACCCATTACCTAATCAGCATGATAGTGTTTCCAGTGACCGAAGACATGTTGGAGTAACTTGCTTTCCAACACTGACAGTTTGGTGTGGAACATGTGGGCGCTGGTAGCTTCACACATGCTATGCTACGTTTACTAAACGTCTCCTCCTGCCCGCCCACACTGGAGAAGCAGGAAGGGGAGGGGGAGCACAGCAGAGGGCTGTGTGTGTAGAAGGATGGGGGCTGCCTGGGAGAAAAAGATGGCATGATTTCCAAGTATAAAACTATATTGTTTGTATCGAGATAGTCTCAACTTATATCGCCCCCAATTTTTATTTTGATGTTTTAAAAATTCAAGATTTTTTTTTCATTCAACCTTTATTTAGGCAGGTTAATCCCATTGAGCCTAGACTCATTTACAAGACAGACCTGGTTTCAACAAAGAATGATGACAACAGCGACAATAGACTTTCCTTTGAGAATCAACAATAGACAATCATAAGAGGCATACAGATTTTTTTAACAAGTTAAAAATATATCAAAGTAGCAAAACAGACAGATTATAAGGCAAATTTAGAAAACTAAAAACAGGAACATGGCTGCATTGGTTTTTGCCAGGATTCTTAAAGCCATTTAGAGATGTCAAGGTCGAGAGCTTCAGATCTTTTTGTAAGATATTCCAGGAAGCAGGAGCAGAGTAGGAGAAGGCCCTTTTGCTAAGTGCAGTCCTAACTGAGGGAACACTGCAGGTAATCATGTCCTGAGAGTGCACGCTGTAGCTGCACTCACGCAAAGACATGTAGGAGGAGATGTATGAAGGCAGCAGAATGTAGCATGAAGCTGCACTGCTCTAATTTTGACCCTCGACCCTTATTCATCTTTCATTCAACCTTTATTTAGTCATGTTAATCTCATTGAGCCTCGTGGACTCATTTACAAGAGAGACCTGTCTACAAACTAAAGAATGATGACAACAGCAACAGTAGATTTTCCTTAAACAATCAACAATAGTCAAACATAGGAGAGAAATACAGATTTTTTTTAAACAAGTTAAAACAAAGATTTCAGACTCACCAT
The DNA here is from genome assembly GCA_038048925.1 of Garcialebias charrua. Lineage (NCBI taxonomy): Eukaryota > Metazoa > Chordata > Actinopteri > Cyprinodontiformes > Rivulidae > Garcialebias > Garcialebias charrua. The sequence continues at coordinate 56,821 of JBBPBX010006469.1, read as the reverse complement.
GAATCGTGTGTTTTAAAATGACCTCTGACTTCAATAATGTCTGATGTTTTTCTACACATTTCTCGTCAGGGACACAGAGTCAGCTACAGTCTGACAAATGTTTACCTTATTCTTCCTCTGTTTCTAAGAAAGAAAAATAAATCATTAATGAAGTTTGTTTTATTTGATTAACAAGTGTGAATATGAATAATTTGGATTTAAAAAAGCTAAGTCTGGTCCTCTGGACATTCAAAAAACAAAACAAAAAATTATGTGAAGGGGCAAATTACCTACCACTCGTATTCATTTTTGCTTTCACTCAAAAAGAAAAACAAGCCCAACTGGTTGATCCACTGTGAGAGGGTGCTATTTATAAGACTGAGCTGAATACAGCGCCTCAGACTGAGGAAGTCTTTTGGAGGAAAGACGAAATGTTTCTACAATTTTTTTGTTTTGTTTTGTTTTTTGAATGTCCAGAGGACCAGACTTAGCTTTTTTAGATTTACTGTATTCTTTGTTCTTTATTCTTTTCTCTAGAGTGAGAAGACCACACGAAAATGAGCTCAGATAAGTGGGGAAAATATGGGAAAAAATATAATAAAGAATGGGAGAAAGAGCACACACTTAAAGCATTATTCAGGATAGAGATTAAAGAAAGTTTTTTGTTGACTTTGCTTACTATGAGTTTGCAGTTTCATTTTTATTTTATTTTTTAATTTGTACGCATCCTTTATGATGCGTCCTTTATGATTGTCTGTTGTTGTTCGTTGTCCATTGTTGTCATCACTCTTCGTTTAAAATTCAGGTCTCTGAAATGAGTCCCAGAGGCTTAATGGGATTAATTTGTATAAAAATGCAAAAAATTTTTTTTATTTTTTAGAGTGGATATGTTCTTCAAAGTGTTTAGCATAATTTTACTGTTTATATGTAATGCCATAATAAATTTATGTTTATACTGTTTTAAAACAGCCTTTGTTTTACACAATGGGGTGGGTTGCCAGTTGGGCTTGTTTTGGGCTTGTTTTCAAAGAACTAGTCGCTTGTTTCTGTCGCGAGATCTGGCAACACTGAAAGCTTCCTTGAACAAAACTTCAGGCAGCTTCATAAAAGGTTTGCTATGACATTGTTCCTCAGAATGCATTCTGATTATATGTAAATCTGCATACTTTAACTTCTGTTCAATTAAATCTTTTATACTAAGGCGAAGACTCCTGGAATTATGTTTTTGGATCCTTTTGAACACTCCAGAATCCTTCAGACGTGAAGATCCTGAGCACACGAGGAGGGTGAGATAAGGCCCAACGAGCAGAGCAGCCGTTCGCATCCAGAGGAGAGGCGCCTTAAATCAAAAAGGTAAGCAAGTTTTTTTTTGTTCTGTGCTCCTACGTTTTAAATGCTTTTTCAATTCTTCAGTATTATCATTAGTGTTTCATACTTTTCCATTAATTTTACTCCCATTGTTGTTGTTGTTAAGCACTTTGATAACAGTTTCTGTTTTAAAATTGATCTACAAATAAACTTGACTTGGTACTGTTCTTTAACATTTGACTCCAGTGTGCCCCCTAGATTAATCCAACAGTTATATCTCAGTGATACATCATCTGATCTGAACCTGATGTGTGGTGCTTCATCAATGATCACTTCTAGAGAAATTGATTTGTTGATTCATGACATCACTTAAGCCCCACCCACTCAGACAAGAAACTGATGATTATTGGGTGACTCTTCCAGCTTCGCCCTGTGTAAGATATAAGACTGAAACTGTATTCGTAAACTGTTGATTACCACACAAGACATGTTGAAAAGCCTAAAGGAAGTGTTCATCAAACATTCGCCACAAAACAGGAAGTCACAATAACTCCTGTCTGGAAGGTCGGATTTTAGCCAAACATGGAAAGCTTGCAGCTGGACTCGTACTGATATAGGCGGAAGGTGATTTTGAAGATTCGGCGTATGCGCACCCTGGATGACGCGTGCAAGAATGGAATGACAGCATTCACGATTGTGACAGGGAAGCATTACTCAAACTCCGGTGGTCGCAGGTGATATTGAAGATTTGGCAAATGCACACCCTGGTGAATGGATGCAGGATAGGAACGAGAGCGTTCGCAATGGTGACTGGGTGGACATACTGGAGCTCCGTAAGGCCGAAGCGGTGCTTTGCTGCGAGGGCCTCAATGCTGCTTGCAGCTTTAATTTTGGTTAAACTTTGAAAAAAATATGCAATCTCATGCAATTTTCTGACATCTCACATGCTCTGACCTTATCTGTTACTGCTACAAGCATGTGCTGTAAAAGTCCTTGGCTGATTTTTGGGCAGCACGGTGGCACAACTGGTAGAGCTGCTGCCTCTCAGCGAGAAGGTTGCCGGTTCAAATCCCGGTCCGGGGCCTTTCTGGGTGGAGTTTGCATGTTCTCCCCGTGCATGCGTGGGTTTCCTCCGGGTACTCCGGTTTCCTCCCACAGACCAAAAAACATGCTTGTTAGGCTGATTGGTGACTCTAAATTGACCCTAGGTGTGAGTGTGAGAGTGGATGGTTGTTTGGTGTGAGTGAGACAGGTCCCTCTTGTAAATGAGTCCCCGTGACTCAACGAGGCTAGCCTGTATAAATAAAGGTTGAATGAATGAAAAATTTTTTAAAGCCCTTTGGCTGCAGTGGCCATCTTGAATTAGGCTGACTAAAAGTTTTAAATGTACATCCATTGATTAATTTCTGAAAGATTCATTAACATTTGTTCACTGGTTAATGTGATATATATTAACAGTAGACAGAAGAACATATGCACACATACAGGCATTATTACTTCATCTTTGCATTCAGCAGCAGGAGATTAAGAAAGTTCTGTGCTTTTTAAAGGTGTGCACCTGAGCCAGATCCTGAGTTGAAGTCATCGTCATCTTCAGGGTAGTAACCTCCTGATCCAGCCTCATTCAGGTACATATCATCCACTTGAGAGGAAGTCCTGACTGCCTGCACTACCTGCGAAGCAAACAGATCAAAATGACTCATTATCATTCAAACAAGATCCGTGAGAAATCAACTCAGCCATCTCCACTTAGCTTTGAGTGCAATACTTCAACTGTAGACCAAATTTTAAATAACCTGCAGTAAAATACTCCATGGGCAGTGACCGAATGTGGGGACCTTGGCGCTCGGACCCTGGCTTACCAAAGCTGGCTCTTGGGACATGGAATGTAACCTATCCGGCAGGGAAGGAGCCTGAGTTTGTGCATGAGGTTGAGAGGTACTGACTAGATTTAGTTGGGCTCACCTTGACGCACAACATGGACTCTGGAACCAATCTCCTTGAGAGGGACTGTACTTAATACCACTCTGGAGTGAGAGGCATCTGGCTGGTGTGGGTCTACTTTTTTTAGTTGTGCAAGATAAATAGGTATGGGGCTGATCCGATCCAGTATCGACCTCCGATACCAGCATAACTTTTGTATCAGATTTTTCCGATCCAACCTTCTGATATTTCAGATCCATGATGCACCTTGGCTTCAAACTTATGTGCTATCTTTAATGTATTTATATAATATGTTATTGTAAATTATTGTCTCAATGTTTGTCTCATTTCATGCTAGCCATTATGAACTGGTTGTGGAAATAAGTCAAAGTCACCTTTATTGTCAAAACTGCAATATGTACATGACAGGATTGAAAGAACATTACTCTCAGACCCCTGGTGCAACAATAACCATTTAAACATTAAAAACTTAAATAAGCATTAACATAAAATGAAATATTAAAAGTAATAAAAGTGTGATACTGTCCTGAATTGTAGCATAGTAGTATAAAAATATAAAAAGTATATAAATATATATATATATATATATATATATAATAAAATGAAGGTTCTGACATTAACATTTGTAATAAAGTGACAAAGCAGTGTATGAAGTGAATGTACACAGTTTATGTATGAAGTCTTTGATATTGGTATAGAGGTAAAGTGACATATGCAATAAAGCTAGTAAAAAAAGTAAACAGTGGTGTGAATAAACAGTAATGTAATACAAACAGTAGTGCAAATTGAATGAGCACATGACCATGTGCTGAGTGTATAACCCATTTGATGACACAGAGTCCAGTGTTAAAAATCTTTGTGTTGTGTTGTAATATGTGAAATTTTTCTTGTGTTAAGGTGGTACAAGAGGGAGGGGAGGCAGAGCAGGCAGAGTGTTTAGCATCCTGACTGCCTGATGAACAGAGCTGTCTCTCAGTCTGCTGGTTCGAGCCTGGAGACTCCTCAGTCTCCTCCCTGATGGCAGCAGTCTAAAGCGGCTGTGTAGTGGGTGTGTGGGATCACCTGCCTTGTTTGTTCCTTCTGAAGTCCACAATCATCTCCTTTGTCTTCTTCACATTCATGTGAAGTTTATTCTCTTTGCACCAGTTCTCCAGATGTTCCACCTCCTGCCTGTAGCTGGACTCATTATTGTTTGTGATGCATCCCACCACCGCTGTGTCATCTGCAAACTTTACAATATGACAACCTGGTTGGGTAGCTGCACAATCATGTGTGAGCAGAGTGAACAGAAGGGGGCTCAACACACATCCTTGAGGAGAGCCAGTGCTGAGGGCAATGGTGGAGGAGGAGAAGAATGAGTCTGACTTACTACCGGCAATGCGAACCAGACTCTCGTAACGCTTGTATAGGGACTGAACTGAAGAGGGTGGTGAAGGCTGCACAGAGGTCTTTTTGAATCAGCCTTCCCACCATCACAGACATCTACACCTCCAGATGCAGGAAGAGGGGCACCTGCATTGTATTGGATCTTATCAATGTTTTTCTTTCCTCCACAACTGCTACTGCAGATCCCCAGGCCTCCACCAGTGGTAGGACTGCCAAACTCACCGATCTTGTTCTCCATGACCTCCTGACCAAGTTCTGTAAGTTTCATGTTCGGCATGCATTTTCTCTAGGATTTATGGGTAATTGGTTCTGAGAAAACAGGGTGCTTGTTAACTACCTAAACGAGGTTCTTGGAGCACCAGACTCACAAGCCGTTTTCGCATTGCACGGCCCTCCCCAGTCCGGCTCGTCCCTGGTTGGCCCAGAGCCAGCCATGGCCCGCCCCCGTTCATTAAGCATTATGTGGAGAGCAAGCCTTGAAGTGGGTGGGGTGTTCTCTTGAAGTGAGTGGGGAGTTCACTTGACGTGGGTGGAGTGTTCTTGTGTGCGCGCTTACAGTGTTTTAAGAGAGGATACGCTGCTAAAAAATATTTGTTAGCTGAATATATATACATTAGTGTTTCTGAGTTAAATTTTTGTTAATAACTGATTACAAATCAGCTTATGTTAGAACGTAAATAACATGAAGCGAGCACCAATACAGAGCATTTCCGCCTTTCAGCGCGACCTGAGTATCATTAAAATATAACTAATATTGTCAAACTCTTGCCTGCAGCCAGGGTTTTAAAATACAACTGATAATCTCTAACTCCTTTGCGTAGCTAGAATGTTAAGAGGGGTGATTGCTTTATAGGCAAAGTGGACTCCTGAAAAACCAATCCGCCGCTGTGGCTCAGAGATCGCGCTCAGCTATTACACTCTTTTATCTTGACCCGGGGAAGCGGGTTCGCTTCCCACCTGGTACAAGTTTTTTTACGTTTGTCTTTTATTGGAGTAAATAAAAAGGAGTTTGTTTGGTTAAAGGTCATCAGCATAAAGGGAGACCTTGTGCTCCATATCGCCTCTCCAGATTCCTGAAATTGTGTCACAGGACCGCAAAGCAGTGGCAAGAGGTTCAATTGCCAGGTCAAAGAGCAAAGGGCTCAGTGGGCATCCCTGGCGAGTTCCTCGATGTAGACTGAATGGTTTTGATATCTGAGAGTTGGTCCGAATGGTTGCGGTGGGATGTGAATAAATTAATTGCACCCATGTAATGAAATTGGGGCCAAAACCAAATTTGTCAAGAACATTAAACAAGTAGTCCCATTCAACCCGATCAAATGCTTTCTCCGCATCAAGGGAAATAACACACTCAGGAACAGTATCCGAAGGAGAATAAATAATGTCCAAAAGGCGTCTGATATTAAAAAAGGAGTGCCTGCCTTTAATGAATCCAGTCTGGTCTTTTGATATGATGAAAGGAAGGATCTTTTCCAACCTTTGAGCAAGAACTTTGGCTAAAATTTTGGCGTCTGTATTTAAAAGGGAGATTGGTCGATAAGAGGAACAGTGAGTTGGGTCTTTTCCTTTCTTTGCAATGAGGGTAATGCAGGCCTCTAAGAAAGATTTCGGAAGGGATCCTTGGTCAAACGACTCTAAGAGAACCGAGTGTAGGAGTGGGGAAAGTAATGAAGAAAATTTCTTAAAAAATTCAGCAGGGAAGCCGTCAGGACCCGGACATTTGCCAGACTGCATTACCGATACAGCTGACACAATTTCTGTCAGGGATATTGGGATCTCCAGTGCATCTTTCAGGTTGGGTGTGAGTTTTGGCATATTGGTCTTTTCGAAAAACTGAGAAGATAAATTCTTGTTGGTTTGGGATTCTGAAGTATATAAATGGGAATAAAAGTCCTTAAATGCTCTGTTAATTTGTAAATGATCTAGAGTTGTGGTGCCGTTCTCTAATTGGATCTTAGGGATGATTTGTTTAGCCATGGCACCCTTCAACTGATTTGCCAGTAGTTTTCCTGACTTTTCTCCATGTATGTAAAATGATGATTTACTTTTCAAAAGTGATTGTTCTATTGAGTATGTAGACAATAAATCAAACTTAGTTTTGAGTTCTACTTTTTTTTGTACAGATTAGGGCATTTGTTTTGAGCATATTGTTGATCAATTTCTTTTATCTGCTGGGCTAAATCAGTTCTTTCTTTTTGAGATTTTTGCCTCAGCCGGGCGGTATATGAAATGATTTGTCCCCTAAGATAGGCCTTAAGGGTATCCCAAACGGTTGACAGTGGGATCCCAGGAGTTCTGTTTATGGATAGAAAGAAGGTTATTTCTTTTTCTATAAATGTAACAAAATCATTGTTTGACAGTAACGTTGAATTGAATCTCCACTGTCTACTCCTTATAGGAATGTCAGGGAGGGACAGAGACAGAGTGACAGGTGCATGGTCTGAGATGACAATACTGTGGTAGTCACAGCCACGGACAGAGGGAAGAAGTTTGTTGTCCATGAAAAAGTAATCGATCCTCGAGTATGAGTGATGAACATGAGAAAAAAAAGAATATTCTCTCTCAGCTGGGTGTAAAAAACGCCATACATCGCACAGGCCATACTTAGATAGAAAGGCACGAATAGTGTGGGACGACCTGCTGGCTGTGGCAGGGTTTGTAGAGGATCTGTCCAAAACTGGGTCCAACCAGCAATTCAAGTCACCACTGAGTATCAATGAGTATGTGTTTAGGTCCGGGAGCAGTGAAAATAATTTCTCAAAGAAACCAACATCATCCGTATTTGGGGCATAAACGTTAACTAGCACTACTGGTGTGTTGTACAATTTACCGGAAACAATCACAAAACGACCATATTTATCTGAGTTAACTTGAAAAGGTTCAAATGAAATGTCTTGACTGATGAGGATCGAGACGCCCCGAGCCTTTGCTCGAAATGAGGAATGGAAACTCTGCCCGTGCCATGTTTGCAGTAATCGTTTGCTATCGTCACTTCTAATGTGAGTCTCCTGCAGGAAAGCAATGCCTGTATTTAACTGTTTTAAATGAGAGAGCACCTTCCTTCTCTTGACGGGGTGGTTCAAACCTTTGACGTTCCAGCTTGACAACTTCAGCTGACCACTCATATTACTAATAATTTGTATAAGAAAGGTAGGTAATACAGTCTAATGTGTTGATGGCTGTTCAGTTCTTGGCAAAGTGAAATAAAATATGAATTAATGGCAGTGATGGACCCCCCACCCCCTCCCTTTCCCACCCTGGACAGCTGCAACAGACAGAAGCAGCAAGCTCCATAGAAATTAAAAATAAGTCTCCTGTCTAACTTTTAAACTAGTGCTCCAGTATCATAAGAGGGAAAAAAATGTATAAGCACCTCATGCAAGGCCAAAAATGTACACATAGATGTGTGATCACGCATACACATATAAACAAAGTTAAATTAATCCTAATCCTAAATTAAATCTTCAATCAGTCCAAGACCAATTCAAGATTCAATTCAAGATAGTCAACAGGTAAACAAGAAGAGGAAAAATGTTAATAGTTCAAAATAATATATTGAAAACATTATATATTTCACCCATTTTTATACATGGATAGGCCTACTTCAATTATTTATGTGCCTAAATACAAAACCAGAAAGCCCCACCAAAAAAAAAAAAGTCTCAGATAATCAGAGTATGGGCAGAGTCCTGCTCATCTGTTCGTCACCTCATGTAAAGAAAAGTTTAGTGTAAACATAAACAAAGCCAGTGCGGGAACAGCGCGTTGCACATCAGTCAAAAGAAAAGTTAAATATTACTGTACTTGCGCTATGAAGCCTGAGGTAACTCCTGTCCTGTCTAACTTTTAAACTAGGGCTCCAGTATCATAAAAGGGGAAAATAAAAAAAATAAAAAATGTATACACATAAATGTGTACCGGTAATCACGCACACATATACGAACATAAAGTTAAATTAATCCTAATCTCAAATTAATTATCAATCAATCCAGGACTAACCCAAGATTCAGCTCAAGATAGTCAACAGGTAAACGAGAAAAGGAAAAATGTTTCATTTCAAAAATGTTAATAGTTCAAAAAAAGCCGCAGTAAAAACTAAAAAAGTCTCAGATAATGAGAGTATGGGCAGAGTCCTGCTCATCTGTTCCTCACCTCATGTAAACAATAGTTTAGTGTAATAATCAAAGCCAGTGCGGGTACAGCGCGTTGCACATCAGTCAAAGAAAAGTTAAATGTTACTTGCGCTGTGAAGCCTGAGGAAAGGTGTCCATGAACTTCTGCGCCTCCTCGACAGAGCCCAGCCACTTTCTGTGTCCATCAGGTAAAGTCACGCGAAGTCGAGCAGGAAAAAGTAGAGCAGGTTTTAAACCCAGAGAATACAGCGCAGCCATCACTTCCTTATATTCCACGCGCTGGTTAAGGACTTCAGGGGAGTAATCCTCCACGATCCGCACCGGTTTCCCCTGGTATTCAAGTTTACCTCTGCGTCGAGCCTCCCGGATGAGGAGCTCCTTCACCTGGACCCGGTGCACTCGCAGGATAACCGGGCGCGGCCGCTGGTCCGAGGCGGGTTTCGGGGCGAGGGTTCGATGGGCCCGGTCCAGTTCGGGTGGAGAAGGAAGTGTGTCACGCCCGTAGATGTCACACAGCAGGTTGGAGAAGAAGTCTGTGGGACGTCCGCTCTCAATAGACTCCGGTAAACCCAGAACACGAATATTCTGCCGTCTGCTTCGACTTTCTAAATCCACTAGTTTAGATTTTAGTCTGGCGTTTTCCTCCTGAAGAGTTGAGCAGGTGTTTTCCACCTCCGACATGCGCTGGCTCAGGTCGTTAGTGACAAGTTCCAGTGATGACACACGCTGGCCCTTGAAATATATTTCTATCAGTATTACATTACACCCATTATGTTCCATTATTTGTATTCACTTAATTCTGCCTTATAATGTGAAATGTGACATAAGGCAGAACGTTTTTCTCTCGGGCTTTGTTTTCACTAGGGAACAGTTACACGCCTGCACATACAACAGACATAACACTGGATGATTGACATACAGAGCTGGTAGCTTGTTGGCTGAGAGACGGATCACGTACAGAGTAGGGGAAGTTCTAGGGCGGTTCCAAGGCGGTTCGGTTCCAGGATTGGTCCCATGAGGCGATGACGTCATCTGGAGGTATAAAACCGTGATCCGCCTTCGAAGATGTGTGTGTGGACTTGTGCTCGGTGAGAGGTCTGTTGTTGCTGTAAGGTTTATTCTTATTATGTACAATAAACCTGCATAAAATTTGCACATTCGTTTCAGAGCTTCCTTCAACCTTTTGAATTCGCAACACCGTGTTCCTCCACCGCGAGCCGGGTCTGGTCCAGTTTTATGTCCAGCTGATTGAAAGTTTGTTTGAACTCAGCCAACAGTGCCGCGCGGTGCTCCTCAAGCAGCGACGTAATTGCCTCGAGGGTTAGTCCAGCGTCATCTTTCTCGGCGTCCTTCTTCGATCTTGTCGACTTCTGAGACATTTTTAATTTAAAATCTTTAAAAGAGATGTTTTGATGGAAGTTGTGTGCATGATAATAGGCAAAAATATTAAATGTAGAGGGCTTGGTGGTACTAAAAAATAAGTTTTACCCGGAGCACTGGCAAGTGCGACTCACTCCTTCTCACGACCACGCCCCAGACTTGTCTCTAGACAGCTATGGTATGGCATTTAATCTAAGTTATTTTATAAGAAACTTATTTTATTCCTGCCAGATTAAATGTTTACAGTTCACTTAGAAAAACCATATTCAGAGTCAGAGAGAATTTATTGTCATTTGCACCGCATGTAGTACAGGTGTTGAAAACGAGATTATGTACACAGGGTCCCAGTTACATCCAACAACAAATGCAAGAGAAAAACAATAATAACATCTAGAATTAACTAAGAGAAACATCAACTAGTAATACACTAAGCCCTAATGTAGTAGAAAAACATCATTATAAACAGCAGCACGAACATGAGTCATTATGAGCAGATGGTCACAGATGAACGCAGCAACAAGAAACAGATCAGTATCAACATGATGTGACATTTTGCAGTGTTTATTCTTATTATTTATTTATTCATGAGTCTGACAGCCTCAGGGTAGAAGCTGTTCCTCAGTCTAGTGGTTCTACATTTGATGCTCCTCAACCTCCGTCCCGAGGGGAGTGGTGCAAAGAGTGAGTGTGCTGGGTGAGTGAGGTCTTTCATGATGCAGGTGGCTCTTTTTCTGCATCTGGAGGTGTAAATGTCTGTGATGGTGGGGAGACTGACTCCCACAGACTTCTGTGCAGCCTTCACCACTCTCTGTAGAGCTTTCCTCTCTGCAACTGTGCAGCCTCCATGCCACACGTTGATGCTGGAGCACAGGACGCTCTCCACTGCACACCTGTAGAACGAGGTGAGGACTGAGCTTCTCAGACCAGCTCGTCTCAGCCGTCTGAGGAAGTAGAGTCTTTGATGTCCTTTCTTGATCAGGCTGGTGGTGTTATTGCTCCAGCTGAGGTTATCATTCAAGTGTACACCCAGGTACTTGTAGCTGGAGACCACCTCCACCGCAGATCCACCTATATACAGTGGGGTGTGGGTGTGTTTGTTCCTTCTGAAGTCCACAATCATCTCCTTCGTCTTCTTCACATTCATGTGAAGGTTGTTCTCTTTGCACCAGCTCTCCAGATGTTCCACCTCCTGTCTGTAGCTGGATTCATCATTATCTGTGATGCATCCCACCACAGCTGTATCATCTGCAAACTTAACAATATGACAGCCTGGATGTGTGGCTGTACAATCATATGTGAGCAGAGTGAACAGAAGAGGGCTCAGCACACATCCTTGAGGAGAGCCAGTGCTGAGGGTGATGGTGGAGGAGGAGAAGTTGTGGATCTTCACGGACTGTGGTCTGTTTGTTAAGAAGTCTAGTACCCAGTTACAGATGGAGGGGCTTAGTCCAAGTGTGGATAGTTTGTCTATCAGAGTTTGGGGGATCATGGTGTTGAAAGCAGATGTGAAGTCCACAAAGAGCAGACGCACGTATGAGTCCTTCTGATCCAGGTGGGTGAGAGCAGTGTGGACCACAGAGGAGATGGCGTCCTCTGTTGATCGGTTCTCGCGGTATGCATATTGATGAGGGTCCTCGCTGATGTTGACGGTTGTCTTGATGTGGGACATGACCAGTTTCTCAAAACATTTAGCGACTATCGGGGTGAGAGCCACCGGTCTATAGTCATTCAGACCAGTCACTGTGGAGCTTTTTGGGACTGGGATGATGGTGGCAGTCTTCAGGCAGGTGGGAACTGACTCCAGTGAAAGTGAGGTGGTGAAGACGTCAGCCAGCACCTCACAGAGCTGGTCCGCACATTCCTTCAGAACTTTCCCTGGGATGTTGTCTGGACCCGTAGCTTTATGAGGGTTGATCCTTCTGAGACTACCTCTCACTTCTGCTGCGGTCACTTTGAGGTGCTCCTCGTCTGGTGATGAGGTGAGTCTGGTGCTAGCTGGTCTGTTTGGATCTTCAAAACGTGCATAAAACTTATTGAGGGCATCAGGCAGGGATGGGTCCCTGGGGCATTGTTTGCTTTTGCCCTTGTAGTCTGTTAAGCATTTGATGCCCTGCCACATGCTCCGTGGATCATGTGAGATGAACTGACCCTCGATCCTCTGTGCATACGCGGCTTTGGCCTTCTTTATGCCATCATCCAGTTCTCTCCTGCACTTTCTCAACTCCTCAGTATCTCTAGACTTGAATGCAGTGTCCCTGGCTGCCAGCAGGGTGCGGACATCCTTATTTAGCCAGGGTTTTTGATTGGGGTAAAATTTAACATACTTTCTTATGGATACATTTTCAGCACATGTACTGATGTAACCCAGGACTGAGGAAGCATAAAGTTCCAGGTCAACTGAACTTCCATTCGTAGCTGCCTCTTTGAAGACAGACCAGTTTGTGTTTTCAAAGCAGTCTCTTAGCATGGGGGTACTATCTTGGCGCCACAATGTGATCTCTCTTTGTTCCGGCTTGGAACGTCTGAGTGGGGGTAGCTGTCTAGGGACCAATAACAGGGAGCGATGGTCGGAAGCCCCGAGCGGTGGGCGTGGCTTCGCCGTGTACGCCCCCTTCACATTCGTGAAGACTTGGTCTAGCGTCTTATTTCCTCGTGTTGCTGTGAAAACGTGCTGATTGAAGGTTGGAAGGATGACACGTAAATCCACATGATTGAAGTCCCCGGAGACAATGAAAAACCCCTCAGGATATTTACACTGCAGCGAGGTGAGTAAGTCATGAATTTCTCCCTGGGCGTCGTTGGCATTAGCATCGGGTGCTATGTAAACAGCGCTTATTATTATCGCTGAATAGTCGCGGGGGAGGTAATGTGGACGACATCTTATTGTTAAAAGCTCCACAGCAGCTGAGCAGATCCTGCTGATAACGGCACAGTTCGTGCACCAGTCTTTGTTAACGTAAATGCAGACGCCACCGCCTCGTGCTTTCCCCGTAGTCTCGATGCACCGGTCCGTTCTGAAAAATAGCCTATTATCCAACTCATAAACAGAGTCAGGAGTGTCCTCATTGATCCACGTTTCCGTGAGGCAAAGCACCGAGCATCTCCTCATCTCCTCCGACGTTGTTACTCTCAGACGAAGCAAATCCATCTTGTTGTCCAGCGAGCGCACGTTGGACAGAAAAAGAGCCGGCATCGGGGGTCTCCCGGTTTTAGCGTCTGCCCGCAGTCTCGTCATAATTCCTGCTCGACAGCCACGCTTTTTCCCTCGAGAGCACCGTTTCCTCTTCTTTCCTCCGGAGCGCATCTGCTTCCAGAAAGATGATCTTAGCAGATCCAATCTTCCGAGCTCTGATTTGAGTTTGTTGCTGATTTCAGCTGTGCCTTGTGGTAAATCCGCTCCAATTCTTAACAGCTCAGTTCGGTTATAATTCACCCGCAAAAAACGCGCAGAGTCAGGTACAAAAACACTATTAAAACTACTAAAAACTGGGGATGTTCTGGGAGCCCATGAAGCTGCGGCTGGTCTGAGCGCGGCCATCTTGCTTTTTTTTTCTATTCTATATATTCTGCCACTGCAAGATGTCTTTTTCCATTTCTTCAGCTTTAGGGGTCTCTACAGAACCTATGGGGTTCTGATTGCTGTGGCTCTGGTGCATGGAGGGGTGTCGCCCTCTTTATTTTCTTCAGAGAGGCTGTACCATAACTTATGATGATGATGATGATGATGATGATGATGATGATGATGATGATGATGATGATGATGATGATGATGATGATGATAATAATAATAATAATGCATTTTATTTGTTAGCACCTTTCAAGACATACAAGGACACATCACAACATCAAAAACACAAAATAAAACAATATAAAATGGTTATAAAAACACTAAACCAAGGGAAAAAAAAGAAATTAAAATGAGATGGCTAACTTGAGCTAACTCTGTTCACATGTGGTACATGAGGTGGAACAAAACTATGTACATAGGGTTCTAGTTACATCAAACAAAAATACAATTTGTAAAAAAGACGTTAGTAAGATCCGAGTCATGAACTAATAATTTTTCTACATCTGCCTTATAATCTGTCTGTTTTGCTACTTTGACATCTTTGTTTTAACTTGTTAAAAAAACTGTATTTCTTTTATGTTTGTCTATTGTTGATTGTCCAAGGAAAATCTACTGTTGCTGTTGTCATCATTCTTTAGTTTGTAGACAGCAAAATCAAAAGTGTTAGATTTACAGTGTTGGTGTTGTCTGTTAAAAATCTGTTGTCAATTCAACACTTCTTTGGTCTAGTTGGACTATTGAGAATTAACTTTCTTGTCTTCTTTGGTCTAGTTTAACAATATGAGTGTTAGTTTCCCAAAAGAGTTGTTGTTATGCTGAGGATTTAAATTTAAGCGACTCTGTCAGGTGTTCTCTTTAAATTCAACACCTGACGCCAAAATTACACCACACGCGTTACGGCTCCGCCCCGCTCCGGTCCGACCTCCGCAGCAAATACGCACCCATTATAATCAATGACAGAGTTTACACTGGCTCCGCACGGCGGCGGCGAGCTGCGGAGAGCGGACGGCAGTCCGTCAAAATTAGAAATTTTTCTATTTCTGCCGGACGCCGGAGCTGTGCGGAGGCACCAACAGGAAAAGGAACGAGCACAACTTCCGTATTTACAAAATAAAATCACCACGGGCGGACTAATCCTAGCTCTATACGGATTTATTTGTACAAAAATGCTGTCAAACTATCATTTATGACTACGCCTACAAACGCAATACAAGAAATAAATAAATAAATAAAGTATTTTATTCTGAAAATGTAATACCTCACTTCCTGTTGCTCAAACCATGTCCTGTCGCTCATTTACGAGAGAAGATCAAGGCAGCAGTCTCTACTGTTGTTCTCCTTCTTCCACCGAATGAATTGTTTTGTTCTGACTTCATTATTTATCACTTGATTTATCGCGCGATCCCGCAAATCCCGCGCATGCGTCTAGGAGCGGCGCATGCAGGCGGACCTGAGCTGAGCGGAGGTAGTGGAAATTGAGTTTGAGACGCTCAGCTGCGACCTGCGGAGCGGAGCGGACCGCAAGTAGTGTAATTTTGGCGTGACAGTCACTCCCAGAATTCAATGCGTCTGTGACTCTCCCAGAATTCAATGCGTCTGTGACACTCCCAGAATTCAATGCGGCTGTGATGTGTTTGTTCAAGAGCGGGAGCAGAGCAGCAGCAGTTTCATCAAGTCTGGAGCTACATCGTGACAAAGTACAGTAAGTTTTTGCATGTATATTTTTTATGACTGCATTAATTTTCCCTTTTCGTAATATACATGGTGTGCTTAACGTTGCATTTGGATATCATGGTACAAATTTTAAAAATGCAACGTTTGTGAGAGGCTAATGCTAAGCTAGCTAAAGTGTTGTAACACGAGGTGTCCGGCTAACCAAACATTAAAACTGTTAGAAAAATCTGACGGCCATCTGAGTTAACATGTTTAGCTGTCATGTCGTTTTATTAGTTGTTTTTATTTAGTTACTTTAACTTTTGGGATAACAAATAATCAATTAAGCTTGTTAGTGGAGCCAGCGCGATAGAGCTCCACTCAGCGCAGTGTTGAGACAAATTAAAACTAGTTCTTGTTGAACTTAGTGCCTTTATTAAACGCATTACAACAGACACGAACTACCATACACCGTAAGCCCGTTTTACTTTCACCACTTCATCATTATCCTCACTTTTTCTACCCTTTTTTGTCTTCATCTCTTATTCTGAAGCTCCACTTACTGGCGTGAGCGACAAGGCAACACAACACGCCTCTGGCGCTGAGTGGAGCAACACAGCAGGGTTGCATACTTCATCAGCTTAAAGGTAATTAGGTGTTCAATGCCATTAGTTTTTATAACTCCTACTATAACCACATCACTCCTGTCCTGCAGCAGCTCCACTGGCTCCCGGTTAAATCACGCATCATCTTCAAAATTCTACTCCTCACGTTCAAATCTATCCACAACCTTGCCCTTCCTTATCTATCTGACCTCCTACAAATCTCCATCCCATCACGCTCTCTCAGATCCTCCTCTTCACTACATCTCCATGTACCCTCTGCCCGCCTCTCCACCGTGGGGAGCAGGGCCTTCAGCTGCTCTGCCCCTCACCTCTGGAACGCTCTACTGCCAGACCTTCGAAACACCACCTCCCTTTCTCTGTTCAAGACTGCTCTCAAAACACATCTATTTAGACTAGCTTATCATTAACTTTACTAAATGTATTTTTATTATTTTACATTTTATAATCCTTATGTATTTTATATTTCAATTTGTCGCTGATATTGTTTGATCTGTATTACACTGTACTGGTTTGTTAAGTGTCCTTGGGTGTCCTGAAAGGCGCTTTTAAATAAAATGATGATTAGTATTATTATTATTATAACTTTACTCAATGTTGCAGCTACCCATGCATATAAAAAATAACGGCACTGTCATGTTTATATCTTCAAGCAATGTTATATTGTCAAACTGTTTGTGTTAATGTGTGTCGGTGCTGTTAGCAGTCATGCTGGGCTCTAGTAACCGTGTAACGGTGCTGCCTCCCATTGTTCTGGTTGGCATGACTCCTAAATATAATGAGAATCAAAGAAGCGAGTACACCAGTGGGAGTCCACAGTCGATCTCATGCGAGTAAAGCAAAGCAATATGTTACTGTCTCCACACATCCACTGTGAATGCTGTATGCTGTAAATAATATCAATTATAGCTGCCTTATCTTTTTTCTTCATTAGGGCATCTTGTTGGTGAAGGTGAGATTTGGAGAAACGCAGAAGTATGTCAAAGTGGCTGAGACTGAAGGTCGTTATGATGACTTCAACACATTTCTTCATAAAGGTTAGCATCAATTTTTATGTAGTCCAGAATGTTTAAATGGACTATACTTGCTGTAATACCTGTTGAATTTATGTGATAAATGTCTGGTGGAGTTGTGTTAATAGCAGCTAGTTGTAATGACCTCTGAACAAAAATTACAGAATTACTTAGTTAGGTTTACTTAAAATGTTTTTTTTAAATTCTGGATTTTTTTTTCTTCATTGCTCTAAATATACTATTTTTACCAGTCATTCAAAGTCAAAGTTAAAGTCAAAGTCAACTTCATTGTCAGAACTGCAATATGTACAGGACATACACAGGATTGAAATTGCGTTTCTCTCAGTCTCTCGGTGCAACAGTAACCATTTAAACACTAAAACACTGAAACATTTAATAAATATAAGCATAAAATAATAAAAATGTAACATTGTCCTGAGTTTTTGCATAGTAGTATAGAAGTATGAAAATTTACATCAACACTAAAACTAAAACTCAAACTAAAACATTAAACATTTAATGAACATAAGCATAGAATGAAATAATAAAAGTGTAATACTGTCCTTGTGGTGGACCACTAGGGGGCTCTACTCACACCCAGTGGACCGAAGGTATTACAGGATGTTTTATTGTGAAAGGTCCTGAGGACCGGATGTAGTATTGGATATATAAGGCGGTGTTGGGTGTTTCCCGCCAGTTTAGTAGGAGTTGATTAAACGTGAAGATCTACATCCCGTCTCCTGTGTCGTCTCTTCACCGCCTCCTACACTGGTGACCCCGACGTGAATTGAATATGTCGACATCTGAAGGTCAAGCCAGCTCTCTTCAGCTGTCCGCGGTTGTGGAACCTCCACCGGCGGCCCCACTCGCTTTTGCGGTGGCCGTTAAAATCCCGGACTTCTGGCTGCACGCACCTCAGTCGTGGTTCGCCCACATCGAATCACAGTTTGCTCTTCGCGGGATATCTGCAGACGACACCAAATACCACCATGTGGTCGCTTCACTGGACCCATTGTCCACCCAGCGGGTAATGAGCCTGCTCGAGGACCCTCCTGCACAAGGAAAGTACGAATCCCTCAAACAGCTCCTTCTGCAGCGTTACACACTCTCAGACGCGGAGCGCGCTGAGAAACTTTTTTCCCTCTCCGATTTGGGCGATGGCACAGCTCTTGAGCTCATGGAAGGCATGTTGTCTTTGAGGGGATCAGCAGACTGTGAGTTTCTCTTCCTCCACCTCTTCCTCCGCCGGCTCCCGGCTCCAGTGCGCACCGCCCTGGCCAACTCCTCGTTTCTGCAGCAGAAGGATTACCGCTCGCTGGCCCGCGAAGCCGACCGCATCCTGCTGGCTGCGAGGACTTTCGCCGTCCAGGCGGCGGTCCCCGGATCTCCAGCAGCACCTCAGCTTCAAGCATCGCCCTCAGCGCCGGACGAGCCATCGGTCGTAGCAGGGGTCGCTACCCGCAGGCGGACGGGAGCCGCCCTTTGTTTCTACCACCAGCGTTTTGGCGCCAAAGCACAACAATGCGTCCCACCGTGCAGCTTCAAGCCGCAGGGAAACGAGAACGCCAGCGGCCGCTAGCAGTCGCGGCCGTTGGCGACAAGGAAAGGAAGTTTTTCATCGAAGACTCGAGGTCGGGGAGGCGGTTCCTGGTGGACTCTGGCTCGCAGAAGAGCCTCGTTCCCCCGACTGGCTCCGACAGGTTGGCAGAAGGCTGCGGGCCGCAGCTAACCGCGGCTAACGGCTATCCCATCAAGACGTTTGGCGAAAGGTTGGTGACTGTTCGTTTCCATGAACGGGACTTCCAGTGGAACTTTGTGGTAGCTGCTAGCTCAGTCCCTATTTTAGGGGCTGATTTTCTTTGTGCTCACGGGCTCCTGGTTGATTTAGCTAACAGACGTTTGATCGACGCTGTGTCTTTTTCGTCACTGCCTTGTGAGACGCGAGGAGCTGGGCCTTTAATGCATGCTAACTTTTTAGCTTCGGGTAATGTGTTTCAGCGTTTATTGTCTGAATTCCCCTCGCTGACTGTTCCTGATTTTGCAAACACAAACACAAAACATGGGGTCGAACATTATATTCCCACAACGGGCCCCCCGGTGTTCGCACGTGCACGCCGCCTCGATGCTACTAAGCTAGCAATAGCACAGGAAGAGTTTGCTAACATGGAGCGTTTAGGCATCGTGCAGCGCTCAAACAGTCCGTGGGCCTCCCCCCTCCACATGGTGCCCAAGGCAGATGGCAAATGGCGTCCATGTGGGGATTTCCGCCGCCTTAATAACATCACAGAGAACGATCGTTATCCCATCCCCCACATCCAGGATTTTTCAGTGCACCTGGCTGGGACCTCCATTTTTTCTAAAGTAGATTTAGTACGGGGGTACCACCAGGTTCCTGTGCATGTGGAGGATGTCCCTAAGACCGCTGTTATCACGCCTTTCGGCCTGTTTGAGTTTTTGCGCATGCCTTTTGGTCTTAAAGGTGCAGCACAAACATTTCAGCGGTTGATGGATTCAGTCCTAAGGGGTCTGTCTTTCGTATTTGTGTACCTGGATGACGTCCTGGTGGCTAGCAGCTCGGCTGAGCAGCACATGTCCCACCTCCGTGAGGTTTTTCAGCGCCTGGCAGCACATGGCCTGATTGTAAATACAGCGAAATGCCAGTTTGGACTGCCAGTCATTGACTTTTTGGGCCACCGCATTTCTGCAAGCGGTGCTGTGCCTTTACCAAACAAGGTGCAGGCGGTGTCCGATTTCCCACAGCCCCAGTCTGTTAAAGCGCTACAAGAATTTTTGGGAATGGTCAACTTCTATAACCGTTTCCTCCCCAGGGCAGCACAGCTGCTGCGTCCGCTCTATGGAGCGCTGAAAAAGAAAAAGCCCAACGACAGTGTTGACTGGACACCAGAACGCCTACAGGCATTTGGTGATGCTAAAGCTGCACTGGCCACTGCTGCCCTTTTGGCCCATCCATCCCCAGCGGCGCAAATAGCTTTAACAACCGACGCATCTGATGTTGCGGTGGGGGCTGTGTTAGAACAGCAGGTTTCCGGGGTTTGGCAGCCGCTTGCATTTTTCAGCCGTACGCTGCGGGACAACGAGCTTAAATACAGTGTTTTTGACAGAGAGTTGCTGGCGCTTTACCTGGCCACACGCCATTTCAGGTTTTTCCTGGAGGGCCGCCGGTTCACTGCATATGTTGACCACAAACCCTTGGTGTTTGCGATGTCAAAAATTTCTGACCCCTGGTCTGCTCGCCAGCAACGCCACCTCGCAGCGGTGTCTGAATTTACTACAGACATTCAGCATGTGGCTGGAAAATCCAACGTGGTGGCCGACTGTCTCTCCCGGGTGCTGATCTCTCCCGTATACGTTGGCATCGATTTTTCTGCTATGGCTGCGGACCAACGTAGCGACGCAGAAATACTCGAGCTCCAGTCCGGGCCCACAGGCCTCGAGTTGGAGGAACGGCAGGTGAATGACGGCGGTCCTCTCCTGCTCTGTGATGTTTCTACTGGCAGGCCCCGCCCCCTGGTTCCAGTTTCATGGCGACGCCGCGTTTTTGACTCCTTACATTCCCTTTCTCACCCAGGTGTTAGAGCCTCGGTGAAACTGGTCAGTGCAAAGTTTGTTTGGCCCGGTCTGCGTAAAGCGGTTAAGGAGTGGACAGCAGCGTGTGTCCCATGCCAGCGTGCTAAGGTTAACAGACACACCAAAGCACCTTTAGAACCCTTCTCCATCCCAGGTCGGCGGTTTGATCATGTGCACGTAGACCTGGTAGGCCCTCTGCCTCCGTCACAAGGTTTTACTCATCTGCTGACTATAATAGACCGGACCACCAGGTGGCCTGAGGTGGTTCCTCTGACATCCACGACATCTGCAGTGGTGGCCCGGGCATTTTTGTCTACCTGGGTGGCGCGTTTTGGCCCCCCTTCAGACATTACATCGGACAGGGGCCCGCAGTTTGTTTCTGAACTTTGGTCTACCATGGCCAAGGGTCTGGGGACTAACGTTCACAGGACCACCGCTTACAACCCCCAAGCTAATGGTTTGTGTGAACGGTTTCACAGGTCATTGAAAGCCGCACTTCGCGCTGCATTGACCGGTGACAACTGGATTGACCGTCTTCCCTGGGTTTTGTTGGGGTTACGTACCGCAACCAAAGAGGACCTGAGCTCTTCCCCGGCTGAACTGGTTTTCGGTCAGCCTGTGCGCGTCCCCGGTGAGTTTTTACCTGAGGTACCCTCACCACAGTTCGCTCCACCGTTGCTCCATTTTTCACCTCAGGAGGCCCCTTTTCGTGTCCCTGGCCCGGTACACCATTGTTTACCGCAGTCATTTGTCCCTAAGAGTCTGGAGTCCTCTAAATTTGTTTTTGTCAAACACAATGCACACAGGACACCACTACAGCCTTTGTATGATGGACCGTTTCGGGTTCTTCAACCAGGTCCGAAACACTTCCTTTTAGATTTAGGGGGTCGTACTGAGACTGTCTGTATCGATAGGCTTAAACCAGCTCATGTTGTGTCAGATGATCAGGTTGTTACGGCCCAGGCTCCTCGCAGGGGCAGACCTCCATCCACATTGCTAACGGACTGCAGTCCTTCTTCCAGAGACTCTCAACGTCCATTGGAGCCCGAATCTTCTGCAGACCCTCCTCGTAGCCCTCCGCTTCATCAGACTGGTTCTGCAGGGCCCAGGTTCAGCCGTTCTGGTCGTTTGATCAAACCTAAAATGCGGGACTAGGGATGGACCTTACTGGGTGTTCTGGGGGGGCGTGTGTGGTGGACCACTAGGGGGCTCTACTCACACCCAGTGGACCGAAGGTATTACAGGATGTTTTATTGTGAAAGGTCCTGAGGACCGGATGTAGTATTGGATATATAAGGCGGTGTTGGGTGTTCCCCGCCAGTTTAGTAGGAGTTGATTAAAAGTGAAGATCTACATCCCGTCTCCTGTGTCGTCTCTTCACCGCCTCCTACATCCTGAGTTTTTGCATAGTAGTATAAAAAAGGTATAAAAAGTATATCTATAAAGTAAACTAAAGGTTCTAGCATTGACATATGCAAAGAGTGGCACAGCAGCATATGAGTTAATGTACACAGTATATGTATGAGGTAGTTGATGTTGGTATAGAGGCAAAAGTGGCATATGCAGTAAGGCACATAAGGCACATTGGGCATCCTTAAATAAGGCTAGTCAGAGAATACTGTATATGTATCAGCAGTAGTGTAGATATAAAAGTAGTGTAAATGTAAACAGTAGTAATAAATGTAAACAGTATTAATAAATGTAAACAGTGAATGTAAACAGTAGTATGACTATAGGCAGTGATGTAATACAAACATTAGTGCAAATATGAGAAGTAGTGCAAACTGAATGAGCACATGACCGAGAGTTTAGTGAATAACCCGTTTGATGACACAGGGTCCAGTGTTAAAATCTTTGTGTTGTGTGGTAATGTGTGAGAAAGTTTTTTGTGTTAAGGCAGTTCAAATGGGAGGGGAGGCAGAGCAGGCAGAGTGTTTAGCATCCTGACTGCCTGATGAACAGAGCTGTCTCTCAGTCTGCTGGTTCGAGCCTGGAGACTCCTCAGTCTCCTCCCTGATGGCAGCAGTCTGAAGCAGCTGTGTAGTGGGTGTGTGGGATCACCTGCCATGCAGTGGGCTTTCCGAGTGAGGCGTTTGCTGTGTAAGTCCTGCAGTGAGGGGAAGGAGGTGCCGACGATCTTCTCAGCTGCTTTCACGATGCGCTGGAGGCTCTTG
The DNA here is from genome assembly GCA_038048925.1 of Garcialebias charrua. Taxonomy (NCBI): domain Eukaryota; kingdom Metazoa; phylum Chordata; class Actinopteri; order Cyprinodontiformes; family Rivulidae; genus Garcialebias; species Garcialebias charrua. Next base: position 34,072 of record JBBPBX010006469.1, on the reverse strand, counting down.
CGGCAGGATGCAGTACATGCACCAAACCACACCGTGATGCAGCTGGTCAGGACACTTTCTATGGCACCTCTGTAGAAGGTGCACATGATGGAGGTTGAAGCTCCAGCCCTTTTCAGCTTGCGGAGAAAGTAGAGACGCTGGTGAGCCTTCTTGGCCAGTGCTGCAGTGTTCCTGCTCCAGGACAGGTCCTTTGAGACGTGCACTCCCAGGAACTTGGTGCTGTCTACTCTCTCCACTGCGGTGCTGTTGATGGTCAGAGGGGCATGTTGGGCATCCCTCTTCCTGAAGTCCACAACAATCTCCTTTGTCTTCTCCACGTTGAGAGTGAGATTGTTGTGTCCGCACCACAAGGCCAGGCGGCTCACCTCGTTCCTGTAGTCCGTCTCATCGTTGTTGCTGATGAGACCCACCACTGTTGTGTCGTCCGCAAACTTGATGAAGTGGTTGGAGCTGTACGATGGTGTGCAGTCGTGTGTTAGCAGGGTGAATAGAAGGGGGCTCAGCACACATCCTTGTGGGGCCCCTGTGTTCAATGTGATGGTGCTAGATGTGTTACTCCCGATCCGTACTGTCTGTGGTCTCCCGGTCAGGAAGTCTAGCAGCCAGTTACACATTGAGGTGTTCAGCCCCAGACTGTCCAGTTTAAGGATGAGCTGTTGGGGGATGATGGTGTTGAATGCCGAGCTGAAGTCGATGAACAGCATTCTAACATAAGAGTCCTTCGTGTCCAGATGTGTGAGAGCTGTGTGGAGGGCAGAGGAGATGGCATCGTCGGTTGAGCGATTAGGTCGGTATGCAAATTGGAAGGGATCCAGGGAGGCAGGGAGGACAGATGTGATGCTTTTCATGACTAGCCGTTCAAAGCACTTCATCAGGATGGGGGTGAGTGCTACTGGGCGATAGTCATTGAGGCATGCGGGCGTTGCCTTCTTTGGGACAGGGATGATGGTGGTGGCTTTGAAACAGGTGGGGACGATGGCCTGGCTCAGTGAGATGTTAAAGATGTCCGTGAAGACCGCTGCGAGTTCCCCTGCACAGTCCTTCAGCACACGACCAGGTATGTTGTCAGGACCAGAGGCCTTCCGGGCGTTAATCTTGATGAATGATCGCCTTACGCTGTCTGAGGACAGCACCAGCACCTGGCCATCAGGAGAGGGGGGAGTTTATGTGCAGGTGTGCTGTTACTTGCCTCAAACCGAGCAAAGAACTCATTCAGTTCATTCAGCGTAGGGGTTGAGAAGAAGCTAGATCTTCCACTTGAGACTGAGCTACACTTAACAGATGAATCAGGGACAGAAGTCGATGCAGATGTGTTTGAGGATCTTTTGCAAGCAGGGAACCTTACTGTTAGGGTGCCAACTGAGAAGTCAACAGGTGAGGTTCAGCATAGTTGGGGAAGGAGTTCATAAATGAGTATTTGTAACTATTTTTTTTTTTTTTGCACTTGTACATTTTTTCAACTGTTTCCAGGTGTGCTTAAGATGTCAGGAAGCTCATCTCTGTCCGTTTCTGGAGACTCCTTGCTAGCATCCTCTGATTCATCTGGTGCCACAGTGAGTGTTCACACAAACAGAGGGACGACAACACATGCTGAACGAGAAGCAGCTAAAGAGGTGTGCAGCTTTTGTAACAAATGATGTAAAATATTACGTACAAAAATATTTTGCTGTTAAACTGTGGATTGTTTGTTGAATTTGATGATGATGAACATTGATGGAAATTCTGACTTTGTCATGCTTAATCTTATAGATGGTGAGAAAAGCTCTCCAGGCTAAACCTGATGGACAAGTTATTTTGGATGAATATGATAAACTGAGAACATTGACGGATGGCACAAGGAGACGTTTGGTAAACCTTCTTGTGGCTAACATGTTTGAAATTCATGGGTAATACATCAATACTTATATTTATACTTTTAAATGTTTTAAAAGAGCTCATTCATTTTAGGACATAGCATATCAATAAAACAATTTCTTTAATATATTCTGTGATGAAAATACATATGAAATGACTAAAACATGACATGAAAATTGACAATTTGAGAGCGACTAGAACTTGTTGAATTAAATAATGATAGAATTTGTCAACTTTAACTGCTGATAAAATTGTAGTAATGTCATTTTTATCTTTCAGAATGATCCCACCAGTCTCTGTGAGGACTAAATATGCTTTTGGCATCATCTCTCTATTTCCCAGCCTCAGAGATCCGTACTCAGACAATGGATATGTAAGTTTTAATATGAAAATATTTTATGTCAGTTTATGCAGTGTTCTGAACTTGCTCTATAATGTCATATTTTTACTATGACAGGAGCACTTCTATGACCAACAGAGTGGATCTGGCTACTTGGCCTGGAGAATAAAAACTGTTCAGCGTAACTGCAGCTCAGTCCCGGAGATCCTCCACCAGCACAGCCTCCACCAGCACAGCCTATAGTCCAAAGAGAAAGAGAGAGGTTCCCTGCACTGATAAGCAGCTGTTTGGTGAGGAGTGTCGTGAAGCAGTAGCTTTTTTGAAACATTCAACGGATGAATCGGCAGTCAAAGAGAAGATGAGGGCCACGTTTCAGATACTTCAAGATCAACAGTTCTCTTCAACAGTGTTGGATGTCTTCCCACGATTTCTTAACATCACTGGTTTGGTAAGACTACTTATTATTATTATTATTATTATTATTATTATTATTATTATTATTATTATTATTATTAAGTGAATTATCACTTTTAACCTGAAATAGTATAAAAATGTATATTCTTCTGTAGATTGACCAAGACTTCACCATGATGTTTGGAGATGAGGTGTCAGGCAGATTTTTTGCAAAATGGCTTACATTTTTCAAACCTAGGATCCTGACAGAATGCAGAAAATTGACTTCTAATTAGCACATTGAATAGCTCTCATCTGCGCAGCAAAATAAAGGTAAGTCTGGTTAATTAGGCTCTCTTTAAAATATGAGTTATGTATTATCTGAATGTGTCTGCTATTTTCCCCCTAGGCTGGGACAGTGACCTGTCAAGCATTCTACTGTTGCTTCACCTTCTTCCACCTACCTCCAAAGGGCACAGGAAGAGTGCAAAAATCAACTCATGTCAAGCTGTGGACCATGTTGTGAGATATTTACAGGTATGCAAATTGTATTGTAATTTATGCAGTTATTCAGATGATCCTATGTCTTGTGTTGAAGCATTTTCTTATTCGCTTTGTTAGCTATTTGAATGTAGCTGTTCTATATTTCATGATTTTTATTATTTCTCTTTACATTTTGTCAAAGCTGGGAGCCAGTGTTGAAACCTTCCTTGGTGGTGTGGAACCAGGACAGCCCTTCCTCCTGTGTGTTGGAGAAAACAAGAGCAACATCCAAAGATACCGTACTACATCATCATTGATCACAAGACCATCCCTTGCAAGGCACAGACCCCCTTGGCAGCTTTTGATGAGCTCTTCAAGGCTCACTTTATCTTCAGTGTCAACTACCATGAATCGCTCTACAACTTCTATACATTCATCCAAACTACCATTTTTAACATTGATGTGGGAAGTGCCAAAGAAAGTCCCAGAGTCAGGGAGCTACGAGCAAGATTTTTGCATGACGCTTGAGGTGATTCCTCGAATGCAAACATGTTTCTTTGTTATATCTGCAAAGCACACCACAAAA
>JBBPBX010006469.1:0-23436 GCA_038048925.1 Garcialebias charrua | reverse complement strand
AGGCGAGATAACATAAATGTGTTCCACCAGCGTTGTCACCAGCATACAGGATCATCCACAAATTTTCATGTACCTTTCCGTGCAGAGACGTTGCACCGGCCCCGCTTCTGCTGTCGTGCATTGGCTCTATCGTGGTCCATCAGTGCCAGGATTGTAGCGCTCTGCGGTTCTGTGGTGAATGTCTTCAAGTGAACCCTCTATCGTATAAATGCAGCCATCGAGCACAGTGACGCTGATGGAGCAGCGTGGGAGCGTCATGGAGGCCATGTTCTCCTAGGTAAAGGTGACGAAATCGAACTTTTGCAACGTATTCAAACAATGCCCCTGGCTGTAGCCACCAACCAAATACAAAAACCTGTCCAGGACCACTGCGCCATGATTGATAACTGAGACCGCAGAATTCAGACTGGCCCAGGAGTCAGTCCGGGTGTCATACAGCTCAAAGATTTTAGCATCATCAGGGATATCACAGCAACCCCCTGTGACCAGTAAAACTACGGGAGGGAGGCGAGGCTGGCTTGTCGGGCCCCTGGGGACCAAACTCCGATTTCTCTCGCCACCAAAATCTATCACTTTTTCCAGGGCGTCCCTGATGATCGACAGACACTCTGCATTGTTTTTGATCAAGGTGTTTTGCTTCACCTTCCAGAGGTAGCTTGCAGACACCAGGTCAAGACGCACCTGGAGAAACAAACGGCAGGTCAAAATGTGATCAGTAGTTACAGTTTTAGATCAGTGGTTCTTTCCACTCCCAAACCACAGCTATAGAGACGCTTGACCCCATCTACTCCACCAAAGAACACAAATGGGCCTTTTCCATTAGTAACGGTACAGCACGGTTTGACTCGGCACAGTTCAAAGGCTTTTCCACTAGCAACGGTTTGTAGAACCGGTCCCTTACATTGCACATACAGTAAATCACGAGATGTTTAACTTTCAATCGTAAAACTTTTATTACACTTAAAAAAAGCCCACAGAATAAGTAGCTAACAAGCTAAAGTCTTATTGATAATCTGCATGAAGCCAGAGCTTAACAGGTGCAACAATTGCTCTCGCCAGGTGCAGCAAGTGTCACCCCTAGACACTTTCGGTAGTACCTCATTGGGGCGATCAAGGTCTACTGGTTGGTCTGCGGGTTGTAGACCTCAGCTGTGTTGAGGAAGTCAACCCCATCGTAGTGTCCGATGAGCAAACAGCTGCTCAGGTTGCAACGAGGTCTGTTAATATGAGACACCTGGCACCACATGTGGATGTCCTGGTCGTAGCACTCCACAGACGACAAAACGCTGTGCCTGTTGCACCCTCCAACCACAAAGAGCTGCCCCTCCACCACCTCCAGGCCAAAGTTTCTGTGGTGGAAGTGCATGGACGGCACCTGTCGCCACCTGTTGGTGGTCGGATTGTAAACCTGCAGGCGAGATAACATAAATGTGTTCCACCAGCGTTGTCACAAGCATACAGGATCATCCACAAATTTTCATGTACCTTTCCGTGCAGAGACGTTGCACCGGCCTCGCTTCTGCTGTCGTGCATTGGCTCTATCGTGGTCCATCAGTGCCAGGATTGTAGCGCTCGGCGGTTCTGTGGTGAATGTCTCCAAGTGAACCCCCCATCGTATAAATGCAGCCATCGAGCACAGTGACGCTGACGGAGCAACGTGGGAGCGTCATGGAGGCCATGTTCTCCCAGATAAAGGTGACGAAATCGAACTTTTGCAACGTACTCAAACAATGCCACTGGCTGTAGCCACCAACCAAATACAAAACCTGTCCAGGACCACTGCGCCATGATTGACAACTGAGACCGCAGAATTCAGACTGGCCCAGGAGTCAGTCCGGGTGTCATACAGCTCGAAGATTTTAGCATCATCAGGGATATCACAGCAACCTCCTGTGACCAGTAAAACTACGGGAGGGATGCGAGGCTGGCTTGTCAGGCCCCTGTGGACCAAACTCTGATTTGTCTCGCCACCAAAATCTATCACTTTTTCCAGGGCATCCCTGATCATCGACAGACACTCTGCATTGTTTTTGATCAGGGTGTTTTGCTTCACCTTCCAGAGGTAGCGTGCAGACATCAGGTCAAGACGCACCTGGAGAAACAAACGGCAGGTCAAAATGTGATCATTAGTTACAGTTTTAGATCAGTGGTTCTCAAAGTTTCCTGCTTTCCACTCCCAAACCACTGCTAGAGAGACGCTTGACCCCATCTACTCCACTAAAGAACACAAATGGGCCTTTTCCATTAGTAACAGTACAGCACGGTTCGACTCGACTCTGCACAGTTCAAAGGCTTTTCCACTAGCAACGGTTTGTAGAACCGGTCCTTTACATTGCACATAAATCACGAGTAGTTTAACTTTCAATCCTAAAACTTTTTTTACACTAAAAAAAGCCCACAGAATAAGTAGCTAACAAGCTAAAATCTTATTGATAATCTGCATGAAGCCAGAGCTTAACAGGTGCAGCAATTGCTCTCACCAGGTGCAGCAAGTGTCACCCCCAGACACTTTCGGTAGTATCTCATTGGGGCGATCAAGGTCCACTGGTTGGTCTGTGGGTTGTAGACCTCAGCTGTGTTGAGGGAGTCAACCCCATCGTAGTGTCCGATGAGCAAACAGCTGCTCAGGTTGCAACGAGGTCTGTTAATATGAGACACCTGGCACCACATGTGGGTGTCCTGGTCGTAGTATTCCACAGTCGACAAAACGCTGTGCCTGTTGCACCCTCCAACCACAAAGAGCTGCCCCTCCACCACCTCCAGGCCAAAGTTTCTGCGGTGGAAGTGCATGGACGGCACCTGTCACCACCTGTTGGTGGTCGGATTGTAAACCTGCAGGCGAGATAACATTAATGTGTTTCACTAGCGTTGTCACAAGCATACAGGATCATCCACAAATTTTCATGTACCTTTCCGTTTAGAGACGTTACACCGGCCCCGCTTCTGCTGTCGTGCATTGGCTCTATCGTGGTCCATCAGTGCCAGGATCGTAGCGTTCGGCGGTTCTGTGGTGAATGTCTCCAAGTGAACCCCCAATCGCATAAATGCAGCCATTGAGCACAGTGACGCTGACGGAGCAGCGTGGGAGTGTCATGGAGGCCATGTTCTCCCAGGTAAAGGTGACGAAATCGAACTTTTGCAACGTATTCAAACAATGCCCCTGGCTGTAGCCACCAACCAAATACAAAACCTGTCCAGTACCACTGCGCCATGATTGACAACTGAGACCGCAGAATTCAGACTGGCCCAGGAGTCAGTCCGGGCGTCATACAGCTCAAAGATTTTAGCATCATCAAGGACATCACAGCAACCTTCTGTGACCAGTAAAACTACGGGAGGGAGGCGAGGCTGGGTTGTCGGGCCCCTAGGGACCAAACTCCGATTTGTCTCGCCACCAAAATCTATCATTTTTTCCAGGGCGTCCCTGATGATCGACAGACACTCTGCATTGTTTTTGATCAGGGTGTTTTGCTTCACCTTCCAAAGGTAGCTTTTAGACATCAGGTCAAGACGCACCTGGAGAAACAAACGGCAGGTCAAAATGTGATCAGTAGTTATAGTTTTAGATCATTTGTTCTCAAAGTTTCCTGCTTTCCACTCCCAAACCACAGCTAGAGAGATGCTTGACCCCATCTACTCCACTAAAGAACACAAATGGGCCTTTTCCATTAGTAACGGTACAGCACGATTCGACTCGACTCTGCACAGTTCAAAGGCTTTTCCACTAGCAACGGTTTGTAGAACCGGTCCCTTACATTGCACATAAATCACGAGTAGTTTAACTTTCAATCCTAAAACTTTTTTTACACTAAAAAAACCCCACAGAATAAGTAGCTAACAAGCTAAAGTCTTATTGATAATCTGCATGAAGCCAGAGCTTAACAGGTGCAGCAATTGCTCTCGCCAGGTGTATCAAGTGTCACCCCCAGACACTTTCGGTAGTATCTCATTGGGGCGATCAAGGTCCACTGGTTGGTCTGTGGGTTGTAGACCTCAGCTGTGTTGAGGGAGTCAACCCCATCTTAGTGTCCGATGAGCAAACAGCTGCTCTGGTTGCAGCGAAGTCTGTTAATATGAGACACCTGGCACCACATGTGGGTGTCCTGGTCGTAGCACTCCACAGACGACAAAACGCCGTGCCTGTTGCACCCTCCAACCACAAAGAGCTGCCCCTCCACCACCTCCAGGCCAAAGTTTCTGTGGTGGAAGTGCATGGACGGCACCTCTCGCCACCTGTTGGTGGTCGGATTGTAAACCTGCAGGCGAGATAACATAAATGTGTTCCACCAGCGTTGTCACCAGCATACAGGATCATCCACAAATTTTCATGTACCTTTCCGTGCAGAGACGTTGCACCGGCCCCGCTTCTGCTGTCGTGCATTGGCTCTATCGTGGTCCATCAGTGCCAGGATTGTAGCGCTCTGCGGTTCTGTGGTGAATGTCTCCAAGTGAACCCTCTATCGTATAAATGCAGCCATCGAGCACAGTGACGCTGATGGAGCAGCGTGGGAGCGTCATGGAGGCCATGTTCTCCCAGGTAAAGGTGACGAAATCGAACTTTTGCAACGTATTCAAACAATGCCCCTGGCTGTAGCCACCAACCAAATACAAAAACCTGTCCAGGACCACTGCGCCATGATTGATAACTGAGACCGCAGAATTCAGACTGGCCCAGGAGTCAGTCCGGGTGTCATACAGCTCAAAGATTTTAGCATCATCAGGGATATCACAGCAACCCCCTGTGACCAGTAAAACTACGGGAGGGAGGCGAGGCTGGCTTGTCGGGCCCCTGGGGACCAAACTCCGATTTCTCTCGCCACCAAAATCTATCACTTTTTCCAGGGCGTCCCTGATGATCGACAGACACTCTGCATTGTTTTTGATCAAGGTGTTTTGCTTCACCTTCCAGAGGTAGCTTGCAGACACCAGGTCAAGACGCACCTGGAGAAACAAACGGCAGGTCAAAATGTGATCAGTAGTTACAGTTTTAGATCAGTGGTTCTTTCCACTCCCAAACCACAGCTATAGAGACGCTTGACCCCATCTACTCCACCAAAGAACACAAATGGGCCTTTTCCATTAGTAACGGTACAGCACGGTTTGACTCGGCACAGTTCAAAGGCTTTTCCACTAGCAACGGTTTGTAGAACCGGTCCCTTACATTGCACATACAGTAAATCACGAGATGTTTAACTTTCAATCGTAAAACTTTTATTACACTTAAAAAAAGCCCACAGAATAAGTAGCTAACAAGCTAAAGTCTTATTGATAATCTGCATGAAGCCAGAGCTTAACAGGTGCAACAATTGCTCTCGCCAGGTGCAGCAAATGTCACCCCTAGACACTTTCAGTAGTACCTCATTGGGGCGATCAAGGTCTACTGGTTGGTCTGCGGGTTGTAGACCTCAGCTGTGTTGAGGAAGTCAACCCCATCGTAGTGTCCGATGAGCAAACAGCTGCTCAGGTTGCAACGAGGTCTGTTAATATGAGACACCTGGCACCACATGTGGATGTCCTGGTCGTAGCACTCCACAGACGACAAAACGCTGTGCCTGTTGCACCCTCCAACCACAAAGAGCTGCCCCTCCACCACCTCCAGGCCAAAGTTTCTGTGGTGGAAGTGCATGGACGGCACCTGTCGCCACCTGTTGGTGGTCGGATTGTAAACCTGCAGGCGAGATAACATAAATGTGTTCCACCAGCGTTGTCACAAGCATACAGGATCATCCACAAATTTTCATGTACCTTTCCGTGCAGAGACGTTGCACCGGCCTCGCTTCTGCTGTCGTGCATTGGCTCTATCGTGGTCCATCAGTGCCAGGATTGTAGCGCTCGGCGGTTCTGTGGTGAATGTCTCCAAGTGAACCCCCCATCGTATAAATGCAGCCATCGAGCACAGTGACGCTGACGGAGCAACGTGGGAGCGTCATGGAGGCCATGTTCTCCCAGATAAAGGTGACGAAATCGAACTTTTGCAACGTACTCAAACAATGCCACTGGCTGTAGCCACCAACCAAATACAAAACCTGTCCAGGACCACTGCGCCATGATTGACAACTGAGACCGCAGAATTCAGACTGGCCCAGGAGTCAGTCCGGGTGTCATACAGCTCGAAGATTTTAGCATCATCAGGGATATCACAGCAACCTCCTGTGACCAGTAAAACTACGGGAGGGATGCGAGGCTGGCTTGTCAGGCCCCTGTGGACCAAACTCTGATTTGTCTCGCCACCAAAATCTATCACTTTTTCCAGGGCATCCCTGATCATCGACAGACACTCTGCATTGTTTTTGATCAGGGTGTTTTGCTTCACCTTCCAGAGGTAGCGTGCAGACATCAGGTCAAGACGCACCTGGAGAAACAAACGGCAGGTCAAAATGTGATCATTAGTTACAGTTTTAGATCAGTGGTTCTCAAAGTTTCCTGCTTTCCACTCCCAAACCACTGCTAGAGAGACGCTTGACCCCATCTACTCCACTAAAGAACACAAATGGGCATATCTGTCAAGTCTCCCGTTTTGGCCGGGAAACTACCGTATTTTACCCCTCTTTCCCGTCGTGATCCCGAATTATTATTTTCCCGGAAATCTCCCGTATTATAATATTATTTAAAAAAAAAAAAAAAACATTCCGGTGCCTCTGTCACTAGCCTCGCGAGAACTGCCACCTACAGTCGCCTCGGTGGCAGTTCTCGCGATGTTACTGCCGGCGCGGTCAGGAACAAACCCGGAAAAACAGAGAGATGGATGTAACGAGAATTAACGAGAGAGGACGCGTCCCTGCCAAAAAAGTTAAGACTTCGTGTAAATATGTTGAAAAATGGGACAGCGAATTTACTTTCCTAAAGTTTATTACGCGTTTTTTAAGATTTGTAACCGCGACTTTAGTGTCTCTCTCTCATGGGGGAAGGAACGATGTCCGTCAGCATGAAAAATCCGTCAAGCACAAAGGTAAGCCTGTCAGATAGATTGTGATCACATAACTGGTTTGAAAGAGGCTGATAGGTAGTTATTTTAGATTTCTTGTAAACCTGTCTTAAAATGTAAGGGGTTCTGGACTTTGGTTGGGCTAGTGCAGGGGTCTGCAACCTGTGGCTCTGGAGCCACATGCGGCTCTTTGGTCCCTCAGCAGTGGCTCTTCCAAGCTTTGATCAAAACTAACTTTAAACTGAATTTTATTTGTTCTTATAACAACAAAAGGGCTAGTTTTAGCAGTTTTTCCTGTCATTTCCTTTGCAAATGTGTGAATACTAGAACTAATAGAATGAGTAAAACATAAGTTAACTTTATTTATTTGAAGTAGGATATTTAATTTTTCCACAATTAAAATAATTTACCTAGACCTGCATAGTTCATTATTTTATTTTTTAATTGGGAAAGATCACATTATTTTTCCTTCTTTATGATAATCTGGTCTTTTTTAGTCTAAAATGTAAAAATATCAACAAATCATTAGATATTTTCAGCTTTACAATGGCCAGAAAACTACAGGTCAGAAAATTGTCCTCTAACAAACTTAAAGTGGTCTGTGTGCCACCAGTTGAGAATCCCAGTTGTAGCAGGTATTGTGGCTCCGGAAACGTTTAATTTAGTGAACAAAGGGGCAGAAATGGCTCTTTTGATCATAAAGGTTGTAGATCCCTGGGCTAGTGGGATGGCTTGGCGTACCCGGCAGAAAATTTCCCTTATTTTTAAATCCAAAACTTGACAGGTATGCAAATGGGCCTTTTCCATTAGTAACAGTACAGCACGGTTCGACTCGACTCTGCACAGTTCAAAGGCTTTTCCACTAGCAACGGTTTGTAGAACCGGTCCTTTACATTGCACATAAATCATGAGTAGTTTAACTTTCAATCCTAAAACTTTTTTTACACTAAAAAAAGCCCACAGAATAAGTAGCTAACAAGCTAAAATCTTATTGATAATCTGCATGAAGCCAGAGCTCAACAGGTGCAGCAATTGCTCTCACCAGGTGCAGCAAGTGTCACCCCCAGACACTTTCGGTAGTATCTCATTGGGGCGATCAAGGTCCACTGGTTGGTCTGTGGGTTGTAGACCTCAGCTGTGTTGAGGGAGTCAACCCCATCGTAGTGTCCGATGAGCAAACAGCTGCTCAGGTTGCAACGAGGTCTGTTAATATGAGACACCTGGCACCACATGTGGGTGTCCTGGTCGTAGTATTCCACAGTCGACAAAACGCTGTGCCTGTTGCACCCTCCAACCACAAAGAGCTGCCCCTCCACCACCTCCAGGCCAAAGTTTCTGCGGTGGAAGTGCATGGACGGCACCTGTCACCACCTGTTGGTGGTCGGATTGTAAACCTGCAGGCGAGATAACATTAATGTGTTTCACTAGCGTTGTCACAAGCATACAGGATCATCCACAAATTTTCATGTACCTTTCCGTTTAGAGACGTTACACCGGCCCCGCTTCTGCTGTCGTGCATTGGCTCTATCGTGGTCCATCAGTGCCAGGATCGTAGCGTTCGGCGGTTCTGTGGTGAATGTCTCCAAGTGAACCCCCAATCGCATAAATGCAGCCATTGAGCACAGTGACGCTGACGGAGCAGCGTGGGAGTGTCATGGAGGCCATGTTCTCCCAGGTAAAGGTGACGAAATCGAACTTTTGCAACGTATTCAAACAATGCCCCTGGCTGTAGCCACCAACCAAATACAAAACCTGTCCAGTACCACTGCGCCATGATTGACAACTGAGACCGTAGAATTCAGACTGGCCCAGGAGTCAGTCCGGGCGTCATACAGCTCAAAGATTTTAGCATCATCAGGGATATCACAGCAACCTCCTGTGACCAGTAAAAATACGGGAGGGAGGCGAGGCTGGCTTGTCGGGGCCCTGGGGACCAAACTCCGGTTGTCTCGCCACCAAAATCTATCACTTTTTCCAGGGTGTCCCTGATGATCGACAGACACTCTGCATTGTTTTTGATCAGGGTGTTTTCTTCACCTTCCAGAGGTAGCGTGCAGACATCGGGTCAAGACGCACCTGGAGAAACAAACGGCAGGTCAAAATGTGATCAGTAGTTACAGTTTTAGATCAGTGGTTCTCAAAGTTTCCTGCTTTCCACTCCCAAACCACAGCTAGAGAGACGCTTGACCCCATCTACTCCACTAAAGAACACAAATGGGCCTTTTCCATTAGTAACGGTACAGCACGGTTCGACTCGACTCTGCACAGTTCAAAGGCTTTTCCACTAGCAACGGTTTGTAGAACCGGTCCCTTACATTGCACATGAATCACAAGTAGTTTAACTTTCAATCCTTAAACTTTTTTTACACTAAAAAAAGCCCACAGAAAAGGTAGCTAACAAGCTAAAGTCTTATTGATAATCTGCATGAAGCCAGAGCTTAACAGGTGCAGCAATTGCTCTCGCCAGGTGTAGCAAGTGTCACCCCCAGACACTTTCGGTAGTATCTCATTGGGGCGATCAAGGTCCACTGGTTGGTCTGTGGGTTGTAGACCTCAGCTGTGTTGAGGGAGTCAACCCCATCGTAGTGTCCGTTGAGCAAACAGCTGCTCAGGTTGCAACGAGGTCTGTTAATATGAGACACCTGGCACCACATGTGGGTGTCCTGGTCGTAGTATTCCACAGTCGACAAAACGCTGTGCCTGTTGCACCCTCCAACCACAAAGAGCTGCCCCTCCACCACCTCCAGGCCAAAGTTTCTGCGGTGGAAGTGCATGGACGGCACCTGTCGCCACCTGTTGGTGGTCGGATTGTAAACCTGCAGGCGAGATAACATTAATGTGTTTCACTAGCGTTGTCACAAGCATACAGGATCATCCACTAATTTTCATGTACCTTTCCGTGCAGAGACGTTGCACCGGCCCCGCTTCTGCTGTCGTGCATTGGCTCTATCGTGGTCCATCTGTCAGTGCCAGGATCGTAGCGCTCGGCGGTTCTGTGGTGAATGTCGCCAAGTGAACCCCCCATCGCATAAATGCAGCCATTGAGCACAGTGACGCTGACGGAGCAGCGTGGGAGCGTCATGCAGGCCATGTTCTCCCAGGTAAAGGTGACGAAATCAAACTTTTGCAACGTACTCAAACAATGCCCTGGCTGTAGCCACCAACCAAATACAAAAACCTGTCCAGGACCACTGCGCCATGATTGACAACTGAGACCGCAGAATTCAGACTGGCCCAGGAGTCAGTCCGGGCGTCATACAGCTCAAAGATTTTAGCATCATCAAGGACATCACAGCAACCTTCTGTGACCAGTAAAACTACGGGAGGGAGGCGAGGCTGGGTTGTCGGGCCCCTAGGGACCAAACTCCGATTTGTCTCGCCACCAAAATCTATCATTTTTTCCAGGGCGTCCCTGATGATCGACAGACACTCTGCATTGTTTTTGATCAGGGTGTTTTGCTTCACCTTCCAAAGGTAGCTTTTAGACATCAGGTGAAGACGCACCTGGAGAAACAAACGGCAGGTCAAAATGTGATCAGTAGTTATAGTTTTAGATCATTTGTTCTCAAAGTTTCCTGCTTTCCACTCCCAAACCACAGCTAGAGAGATGCTTGACCCCATCTACTCCACTAAAGAACACAAATGGGCCTTTTCCATTAGTAACGGTACAGCACGGTTCGACTCGACTCTGCACAGTTCAAAGGCTTTTCCACTAGCAACGGTTTGTAGAACCGGTCCCTTACATTGCACATAAATCACGAGTAGTTTAACTTTCAATCCTAAAACTTTTTTTACACTAAAAAAACCCCACAGAATAAGTAGCTAACAAGCTAAAGTCTTATTGATAATCTGCATGAAGCCAGAGCTTAACAGGTGCAGCAATTGCTCTCGCCAGGTGTATCAAGTGTCACCCCCAGACACTTTCGGTAGTATCTCATTGGGGCGATCAAGGTCCACTGGTTGGTCTGTGGGTTGTAGACCTCAGCTGTGTTGAGGGAGTCAACCCCATCTTAGTGTCCGATGAGCAAACAGCTGCTCTGGTTGCAGCGAAGTCTGTTAATATGAGACACCTGGCACCACATGTGGGTGTCCTGGTCGTAGCACTCCACAGACGACAAAACGCCGTGCCTGTTGCACCCTCCAACCACAAAGAGCTGCCCCTCCACCACCTCCAGGCCAAAGTTTCTGTGGTGGAAGTGCATGGACGGCACCTCTCGCCACCTGTTGGTGGTCGGATTGTAAACCTGCAGGCGAGATAACATAAATGTGTTCCACCAGCGTTGTCACCAGCATACAGGATCATCCACAAATTTTCATGTACCTTTCCGTGCAGAGACGTTGCACCGGCCCCGCTTCTGCTGTCGTGCATTGGCTCTATCGTGGTCCATCAGTGCCAGGATTGTAGCGCTCTGCGGTTCTGTGGTGAATGTCTCCAAGTGAACCCTCTATCGTATAAATGCAGCCATCGAGCACAGTGACGCTGATGGAGCAGCGTGGGAGCGTCATGGAGGCCATGTTCTCCCAGGTAAAGGTGACGAAATCGAACTTTTGCAACGTATTCAAACAATGCCCCTGGCTGTAGCCACCAACCAAATACAAAAACCTGTCCAGGACCACTGCGCCATGATTGATAACTGAGACCGCAGAATTCAGACTGGCCCAGGAGTCAGTCCGGGTGTCATACAGCTCAAAGATTTTAGCATCATCAGGGATATCACAGCAACCCCCTGTGACCAGTAAAACTACGGGAGGGAGGCGAGGCTGGCTTGTCGGGCCCCTGGGGACCAAACTCCGATTTCTCTCGCCACCAAAATCTATCACTTTTTCCAGGGCGTCCCTGATGATCGACAGACACTCTGCATTGTTTTTGATCAAGGTGTTTTGCTTCACCTTCCAGAGGTAGCTTGCAGACACCAGGTCAAGACGCACCTGGAGAAACAAACGGCAGGTCAAAATGTGATCAGTAGTTACAGTTTTAGATCAGTGGTTCTTTCCACTCCCAAACCACAGCTATAGAGACGCTTGACCCCATCTACTCCACCAAAGAACACAAATGGGCCTTTTCCATTAGTAACGGTACAGCACGGTTTGACTCGGCACAGTTCAAAGGCTTTTCCACTAGCAACGGTTTGTAGAACCGGTCCCTTACATTGCACATACAGTAAATCACGAGATGTTTAACTTTCAATCGTAAAACTTTTATTACACTTAAAAAAAGCCCACAGAATAAGTAGCTAACAAGCTAAAGTCTTATTGATAATCTGCATGAAGCCAGAGCTTAACAGGTGCAACAATTGCTCTCGCCAGGTGCAGCAAGTGTCACCCCTAGACACTTTCGGTAGTACCTCATTGGGGCGATCAAGGTCTACTGGTTGGTCTGCGGCAGTGTTGGGTGTAACGCGTTACTTAGTAACGCGTTACAGTAATCACATTACATTTTGCAGTAACGTAGTAGTGTAACGCACTACTTTGAAAATGCCTGTAATATATTACAGTTACTAACAAAACCTTACATTCGTTACTTGCGTTACAATCAGGACCTTTCGGAGAATAGTTGTATTTATTTATTTTATTTACCTTTCGGAGAATAGTTGTGGTACGACGAGGACGACGGAGCGGACCATAGACATTATATATAGATATCTATGGAGCAGACTGTCACGTGGGGAAAACAAAGACGTACGCGATGACGTCGGAACGTCATACGTCAACGTACATAGACATATAAAGGTACATAGACATACGGCCTCTGTCACTAGCCTCGCGAGAACTGCCACCTGCAGTAAGCCTCGGTGGCAGTTCTCGCGATGTTGGGGCTGGCGCGGTCGAGAACAAACCCGGAAAAACACAGAGATGGATGTAACGAGAGAGGACGCGTCCCTGCCAAAAAAGTTAAGACTTCGTGTAAATATGTTGAAAAATGGGACAGCGAATTTACTTTCCTAAAGTTTATTACGCGTTTTTTAAGATTTGTAACCGCGACTTTAGTGTCTCTCTCTCATGGGGGAAGGAACGATGTCCGTCAGCATGAAAAATCCGTCAAGCACAAAGGTAAGCCTGTCAGATTGTGATCACATAACTGGTTTGAAAGAGGCTGATAGGTAGTTATTTTAGATTTCTTGTAAACCTGTCTGTTCTGTTTTATTTTTTTTAAACAGAAGTTTTACATTTTGATATTGTCATACCTTTTGAATGGCACATTTACATATGCATTGTGCTTGTTATGTAGCACTGCTGTTTTACTTTTTCATCAAAAATGAGTGTCAAAAAGATCTCTAATATCATTATTGAAAGATAAAAATTAATACAGGTTAAATCTCAGGTACAGTATTAGAGTAATCCAAAAGTAATGTAACTAAGTTACTTTCAGAACTGAGTAACTAAGTAGTGTAATATGTTACTTTTTTTAAAAGTAACTAGTAATGTGTAACTAATTACTTATTTTGGGTAACTACCCCAACACTGGTCTGCGGGTTGTAGACCTCAGCTGTGTTGAGGAAGTCAACCCCATCGTAGTGTCCGATGAGCAAACAGCTGCTCAGGTTGCAACGAGGTCTGTTAATATGAGACACCTGGCACCACATGTGGATGTCCTGGTCGTAGCACTCCACAGACGACAAAACGCTGTGCCTGTTGCACCCTCCAACCACAAAGAGCTGCCCCTCCACCACCTCCAGGCCAAAGTTTCTGTGGTGGAAGTGCATGGACGGCACCTGTCGCCACCTGTTGGTGGTCGGATTGTAAACCTGCAGGCGAGATAACATAAATGTGTTCCACCAGCGTTGTCACAAGCATACAGGATCATCCACAAATTTTCATGTACCTTTCCGTGCAGAGACGTTGCACCGGCCTCGCTTCTGCTGTCGTGCATTGGCTCTATCGTGGTCCATCAGTGCCAGGATTGTAGCGCTCGGCGGTTCTGTGGTGAATGTCTCCAAGTGAACCCCCCATCGTATAAATGCAGCCATCGAGCACAGTGACGCTGACGGAGCAACGTGGGAGCGTCATGGAGGCCATGTTCTCCCAGATAAAGGTGACGAAATCGAACTTTTGCAACGTACTCAAACAATGCCACTGGCTGTAGCCACCAACCAAATACAAAACCTGTCCAGGACCACTGCGCCATGATTGACAACTGAGACCGCAGAATTCAGACTGGCCCAGGAGTCAGTCCGGGTGTCATACAGCTCGAAGATTTTAGCATCATCAGGGATATCACAGCAACCTCCTGTGACCAGTAAAACTACGGGAGGGATGCGAGGCTGGCTTGTCAGGCCCCTGTGGACCAAACTCTGATTTGTCTCGCCACCAAAATCTATCACTTTTTCCAGGGCATCCCTGATCATCGACAGACACTCTGCATTGTTTTTGATCAGGGTGTTTTGCTTCACCTTCCAGAGGTAGCGTGCAGACATCAGGTCAAGACGCACCTGGAGAAACAAACGGCAGGTCAAAATGTGATCATTAGTTACAGTTTTAGATCAGTGGTTCTCAAAGTTTCCTGCTTTCCACTCCCAAACCACTGCTAGAGAGACGCTTGACCCCATCTACTCCACTAAAGAACACAAATGGGCCTTTTCCATTAGTAACAGTACAGCACGGTTCGACTCGACTCTGCACAGTTCAAAGGCTTTTCCACTAGCAACGGTTTGTAGAACCGGTCCTTTACATTGCACATAAATCACGAGTAGTTTAACTTTCAATCCTAAAACTTTTTTTACACTAAAAAAAGCCCACAGAATAAGTAGCTAACAAGCTAAAATCTTATTGATAATCTGCATGAAGCCAGAGCTTAACAGGTGCAGCAATTGCTCTCACCAGGTGCAGCAAGTGTCACCCCCAGACACTTTCGGTAGTATCTCATTGGGGCGATCAAGGTCCACTGGTTGGTCTGTGGGTTGTAGACCTCAGCTGTGTTGAGGGAGTCAACCCCATCGTAGTGTCCGATGAGCAAACAGCTGCTCAGGTTGCAACGAGGTCTGTTAATATGAGACACCTGGCACCACATGTGGGTGTCCTGGTCGTAGTATTCCACAGTCGACAAAACGCTGTGCCTGTTGCACCCTCCAACCACAAAGAGCTGCCCCTCCACCACCTCCAGGCCAAAGTTTCTGCGGTGGAAGTGCATGGACGGCACCTGTCACCACCTGTTGGTGGTCGGATTGTAAACCTGCAGGCGAGATAACATTAATGTGTTTCACTAGCGTTGTCACAAGCATACAGGATCATCCACAAATTTTCATGTACCTTTCCGTTTAGAGACGTTACACCGGCCCCGCTTCTGCTGTCGTGCATTGGCTCTATCGTGGTCCATCAGTGCCAGGATCGTAGCGTTCGGCGGTTCTGTGGTGAATGTCTCCAAGTGAACCCCCCATCGCATAAATGCAGCCATTGAGCACAGTGACGCTGACGGAGCAGCGTGGGAGCGTCATGCAGGCCATGTTCTCCCAGGTAAAGGTGACGAAATCAAACTTTTGCAACGTACTCAAACAATGCCCTGGCTGTAGCCACCAACCAAATACAAAAACCTGTCCAGGACCACTGCGCCATGATTGACAACTGAGACCGCAGAATTCAGACTGGCCCAGGAGTCAGTCCGGGCGTCATACAGCTCAAAGATTTTAGCATCATCAAGGACATCACAGCAACCTTCTGTGACCAGTAAAACTACGGGAGGGAGGCGAGGCTGGGTTGTCGGGCCCCTAGGGACCAAACTCCGATTTGTCTCGCCACCAAAATCTATCATTTTTTCCAGGGCGTCCCTGATGATCGACAGACACTCTGCATTGTTTTTGATCAGGGTGTTTTGCTTCACCTTCCAAAGGTAGCTTTTAGACATCAGGTGAAGACGCACCTGGAGAAACAAACGGCAGGTCAAAATGTGATCAGTAGTTATAGTTTTAGATCATTTGTTCTCAAAGTTTCCTGCTTTCCACTCCCAAACCACAGCTAGAGAGATGCTTGACCCCATCTACTCCACTAAAGAACACAAATGGGCCTTTTCCATTAGTAACGGTACAGCACGGTTCGACTCGACTCTGCACAGTTCAAAGGCTTTTCCACTAGCAACGGTTTGTAGAACCGGTCCCTTACATTGCACATAAATCACGAGTAGTTTAACTTTCAATCCTAAAACTTTTTTTACACTAAAAAAACCCCACAGAATAAGTAGCTAACAAGCTAAAGTCTTATTGATAATCTGCATGAAGCCAGAGCTTAACAGGTGCAGCAATTGCTCTCGCCAGGTGTATCAAGTGTCACCCCCAGACACTTTCGGTAGTATCTCATTGGGGCGATCAAGGTCCACTGGTTGGTCTGTGGGTTGTAGACCTCAGCTGTGTTGAGGGAGTCAACCCCATCTTAGTGTCCGATGAGCAAACAGCTGCTCTGGTTGCAGCGAAGTCTGTTAATATGAGACACCTGGCACCACATGTGGGTGTCCTGGTCGTAGCACTCCACAGACGACAAAACGCCGTGCCTGTTGCACCCTCCAACCACAAAGAGCTGCCCCTCCACCACCTCCAGGCCAAAGTTTCTGTGGTGGAAGTGCATGGACGGCACCTCTCGCCACCTGTTGGTGGTCGGATTGTAAACCTGCAGGCGAGATAACATAAATGTGTTCCACCAGCGTTGTCACCAGCATACAGGATCATCCACAAATTTTCATGTACCTTTCCGTGCAGAGACGTTGCACCGGCCCCGCTTCTGCTGTCGTGCATTGGCTCTATCGTGGTCCATCAGTGCCAGGATTGTAGCGCTCTGCGGTTCTGTGGTGAATGTCTCCAAGTGAACCCTCTATCGTATAAATGCAGCCATCGAGCACAGTGACGCTGATGGAGCAGCGTGGGAGCGTCATGGAGGCCATGTTCTCCCAGGTAAAGGTGACGAAATCGAACTTTTGCAACGTATTCAAACAATGCCCCTGGCTGTAGCCACCAACCAAATACAAAAACCTGTCCAGGACCACTGCGCCATGATTGATAACTGAGACCGCAGAATTCAGACTGGCCCAGGAGTCAGTCCGGGTGTCATACAGCTCAAAGATTTTAGCATCATCAGGGATATCACAGCAACCCCCTGTGACCAGTAAAACTACGGGAGGGAGGCGAGGCTGGCTTGTCGGGCCCCTGGGGACCAAACTCCGATTTCTCTCGCCACCAAAATCTATCACTTTTTCCAGGGCGTCCCTGATGATCGACAGACACTCTGCATTGTTTTTGATCAAGGTGTTTTGCTTCACCTTCCAGAGGTAGCTTGCAGACACCAGGTCAAGACGCACCTGGAGAAACAAACGGCAGGTCAAAATGTGATCAGTAGTTACAGTTTTAGATCAGTGGTTCTTTCCACTCCCAAACCACAGCTATAGAGACGCTTGACCCCATCTACTCCACCAAAGAACACAAATGGGCCTTTTCCATTAGTAACGGTACAGCACGGTTTGACTCGGCACAGTTCAAAGGCTTTTCCACTAGCAACGGTTTGTAGAACCGGTCCCTTACATTGCACATACAGTAAATCACGAGATGTTTAACTTTCAATCGTAAAACTTTTATTACACTTAAAAAAAGCCCACAGAATAAGTAGCTAACAAGCTAAAGTCTTATTGATAATCTGCATGAAGCCAGAGCTTAACAGGTGCAACAATTGCTCTCGCCAGGTGCAGCAAGTGTCACCCCTAGACACTTTCGGTAGTACCTCATTGGGGCGATCAAGGTCTACTGGTTGGTCTGCGGGTTGTAGACCTCAGCTGTGTTGAGGAAGTCAACCCCATCGTAGTGTCCGATGAGCAAACAGCTGCTCAGGTTGCAACGAGGTCTGTTAATATGAGACACCTGGCACCACATGTGGATGTCCTGGTCGTAGCACTCCACAGACGACAAAACGCTGTGCCTGTTGCACCCTCCAACCACAAAGAGCTGCCCCTCCACCACCTCCAGGCCAAAGTTTCTGTGGTGGAAGTGCATGGACGGCACCTGTCGCCACCTGTTGGTGGTCGGATTGTAAACCTGCAGGCGAGATAACATAAATGTGTTCCACCAGCGTTGTCACAAGCATACAGGATCATCCACAAATTTTCATGTACCTTTCCGTGCAGAGACGTTGCACCGGCCTCGCTTCTGCTGTCGTGCATTGGCTCTATCGTGGTCCATCAGTGCCAGGATTGTAGCGCTCGGCGGTTCTGTGGTGAATGTCTCCAAGTGAACCCCCCATCGTATAAATGCAGCCATCGAGCACAGTGACGCTGACGGAGCAACGTGGGAGCGTCATGGAGGCCATGTTCTCCCAGATAAAGGTGACGAAATCGAACTTTTGCAACGTACTCAAACAATGCCACTGGCTGTAGCCACCAACCAAATACAAAACCTGTCCAGGACCACTGCGCCATGATTGACAACTGAGACCGCAGAATTCAGACTGGCCCAGGAGTCAGTCCGGGTGTCATACAGCTCGAAGATTTTAGCATCATCAGGGATATCACAGCAACCTCCTGTGACCAGTAAAACTACGGGAGGGATGCGAGGCTGGCTTGTCAGGCCCCTGTGGACCAAACTCTGATTTGTCTCGCCACCAAAATCTATCACTTTTTCCAGGGCATCCCTGATCATCGACAGACACTCTGCATTGTTTTTGATCAGGGTGTTTTGCTTCACCTTCCAGAGGTAGCGTGCAGACATCAGGTCAAGACGCACCTGGAGAAACAAACGGCAGGTCAAAATGTGATCATTAGTTACAGTTTTAGATCAGTGGTTCTCAAAGTTTCCTGCTTTCCACTCCCAAACCACTGCTAGAGAGACGCTTGACCCCATCTACTCCACTAAAGAACACAAATGGGCCTTTTCCATTAGTAACAGTACAGCACGGTTCGACTCGACTCTGCAC
This sequence comes from Garcialebias charrua, assembly GCA_038048925.1. NCBI lineage: Eukaryota > Metazoa > Chordata > Actinopteri > Cyprinodontiformes > Rivulidae > Garcialebias > Garcialebias charrua. The sequence continues at coordinate 4,631 of JBBPBX010006469.1, read as the reverse complement.
AGTTCAAAGGCTTTTCCACTAGCAACGGTTTGTAGAACCGGTCCTTTACATTGCACATAAATCACGAGTAGTTTAACTTTCAATCCTAAAACTTTTTTTACACTAAAAAAAGCCCACAGAATAAGTAGCTAACAAGCTAAAATCTTATTGATAATCTGCATGAAGCCAGAGCTTAACAGGTGCAGCAATTGCTCTCACCAGGTGCAGCAAGTGTCACCCCCAGACACTTTCGGTAGTATCTCATTGGGGCGATCAAGGTCCACTGGTTGGTCTGTGGGTTGTAGACCTCAGCTGTGTTGAGGGAGTCAACCCCATCGTAGTGTCCGATGAGCAAACAGCTGCTCAGGTTGCAACGAGGTCTGTTAATATGAGACACCTGGCACCACATGTGGGTGTCCTGGTCGTAGTATTCCACAGTCGACAAAACGCTGTGCCTGTTGCACCCTCCAACCACAAAGAGCTGCCCCTCCACCACCTCCAGGCCAAAGTTTCTGCGGTGGAAGTGCATGGACGGCACCTGTCACCACCTGTTGGTGGTCGGATTGTAAACCTGCAGGCGAGATAACATTAATGTGTTTCACTAGCGTTGTCACAAGCATACAGGATCATCCACAAATTTTCATGTACCTTTCCGTTTAGAGACGTTACACCGGCCCCGCTTCTGCTGTCGTGCATTGGCTCTATCGTGGTCCATCAGTGCCAGGATCGTAGCGTTCGGCGGTTCTGTGGTGAATGTCTCCAAGTGAACCCCCAATCGCATAAATGCAGCCATTGAGCACAGTGACGCTGACGGAGCAGCGTGGGAGTGTCATGGAGGCCATGTTCTCCCAGGTAAAGGTGACGAAATCGAACTTTTGCAACGTATTCAAACAATGCCCCTGGCTGTAGCCACCAACCAAATACAAAACCTGTCCAGTACCACTGCGCCATGATTGACAACTGAGACCGCAGAATTCAGACTGGCCCAGGAGTCAGTCCGGGTGTCATACAGCTCAAAGATTTTAGCATCATCAGGGATATCACAGCAACCCCCTGTGACCAGTAAAACTACGGGAGGGAGGCGAGGCTGGCTTGTCGGGCCCCTGGGGACCAAACTCCGATTTCTCTCGCCACCAAAATCTATCACTTTTTCCAGGGCGTCCCTGATGATCGACAGACACTCTGCATTGTTTTTGATCAAGGTGTTTTGCTTCACCTTCCAGAGGTAGCTTGCAGACACCAGGTCAAGACGCACCTGGAGAAACAAACGGCAGGTCAAAATGTGATCAGTAGTTACAGTTTTAGATCAGTGGTTCTTTCCACTCCCAAACCACAGCTATAGAGACGCTTGACCCCATCTACTCCACCAAAGAACACAAATGGGCCTTTTCCATTAGTAACGGTACAGCACGGTTTGACTCGGCACAGTTCAAAGGCTTTTCCACTAGCAACGGTTTGTAGAACCGGTCCCTTACATTGCACATACAGTAAATCACGAGATGTTTAACTTTCAATCGTAAAACTTTTATTACACTTAAAAAAAGCCCACAGAATAAGTAGCTAACAAGCTAAAGTCTTATTGATAATCTGCATGAAGCCAGAGCTTAACAGGTGCAACAATTGCTCTCGCCAGGTGCAGCAAGTGTCACCCCTAGACACTTTCGGTAGTACCTCATTGGGGCGATCAAGGTCTACTGGTTGGTCTGCGGGTTGTAGACCTCAGCTGTGTTGAGGAAGTCAACCCCATCGTAGTGTCCGATGAGCAAACAGCTGCTCAGGTTGCAACGAGGTCTGTTAATATGAGACACCTGGCACCACATGTGGATGTCCTGGTCGTAGCACTCCACAGACGACAAAACGCTGTGCCTGTTGCACCCTCCAACCACAAAGAGCTGCCCCTCCACCACCTCCAGGCCAAAGTTTCTGTGGTGGAAGTGCATGGACGGCACCTGTCGCCACCTGTTGGTGGTCGGATTGTAAACCTGCAGGCGAGATAACATAAATGTGTTCCACCAGCGTTGTCACAAGCATACAGGATCATCCACAAATTTTCATGTACCTTTCCGTGCAGAGACGTTGCACCGGCCTCGCTTCTGCTGTCGTGCATTGGCTCTATCGTGGTCCATCAGTGCCAGGATTGTAGCGCTCGGCGGTTCTGTGGTGAATGTCTCCAAGTGAACCCCCCATCGTATAAATGCAGCCATCGAGCACAGTGACGCTGACGGAGCAACGTGGGAGCGTCATGGAGGCCATGTTCTCCCAGATAAAGGTGACGAAATCGAACTTTTGCAACGTACTCAAACAATGCCACTGGCTGTAGCCACCAACCAAATACAAAACCTGTCCAGGACCACTGCGCCATGATTGACAACTGAGACCGCAGAATTCAGACTGGCCCAGGAGTCAGTCCGGGTGTCATACAGCTCGAAGATTTTAGCATCATCAGGGATATCACAGCAACCTCCTGTGACCAGTAAAACTACGGGAGGGATGCGAGGCTGGCTTGTCAGGCCCCTGTGGACCAAACTCTGATTTGTCTCGCCACCAAAATCTATCACTTTTTCCAGGGCATCCCTGATCATCGACAGACACTCTGCATTGTTTTTGATCAGGGTGTTTTGCTTCACCTTCCAGAGGTAGCGTGCAGACATCAGGTCAAGACGCACCTGGAGAAACAAACGGCAGGTCAAAATGTGATCATTAGTTACAGTTTTAGATCAGTGGTTCTCAAAGTTTCCTGCTTTCCACTCCCAAACCACTGCTAGAGAGACGCTTGACCCCATCTACTCCACTAAAGAACACAAATGGGCCTTTTCCATTAGTAACAGTACAGCACGGTTCGACTCGACTCTGCACAGTTCAAAGGCTTTTCCACTAGCAACGGTTTGTAGAACCGGTCCTTTACATTGCACATAAATCACAAGTAGTTTAACTTTCAATCCTAAAACTTTTTTTACACTAAAAAAAGCCCACAGAATAAGTAGCTAACAAGCTAAAATCTTATTGATAATCTGCATGAAGCCAGAGCTTAACAGGTGCAGCAATTGCTCTCACCAGGTGCAGCAAGTGTCACCCCCAGACACTTTCGGTAGTATCTCATTGGGGCGATCAAGGTCCACTGGTTGGTCTGTGGGTTGTAGACCTCAGCTGTGTTGAGGGAGTCAACCCCATCGTAGTGTCCGATGAGCAAACAGCTGCTCAGGTTGCAACGAGGTCTGTTAATATGAGACACCTGGCACCACATGTGGGTGTCCTGGTCGTAGTATTCCACAGTCGACAAAACGCTGTGCCTGTTGCACCCTCCAACCACAAAGAGCTGCCCCTCCACCACCTCCAGGCCAAAGTTTCTGCGGTGGAAGTGCATGGACGGCACCTGTCACCACCTGTTGGTGGTCGGATTGTAAACCTGCAGGCGAGATAACATTAATGTGTTTCACTAGCGTTGTCACAAGCATACAGGATCATCCACAAATTTTCATGTACCTTTCCGTTTAGAGACGTTACACCGGCCCCGCTTCTGCTGTCGTGCATTGGCTCTATCGTGGTCCATCAGTGCCAGGATCGTAGCGTTCGGCGGTTCTGTGGTGAATGTCTCCAAGTGAACCCCCAATCGCATAAATGCAGCCATTGAGCACAGTGACGCTGACGGAGCAGCGTGGGAGTGTCATGGAGGCCATGTTCTCCCAGGTAAAGGTGACGAAATCGAACTTTTGCAACGTATTCAAACAATGCCCCTGGCTGTAGCCACCAACCAAATACAAAACCTGTCCAGTACCACTGCGCCATGATTGACAACTGAGACCGTAGAATTCAGACTGGCCCAGGAGTCAGTCCGGGCGTCATACAGCTCAAAGATTTTAGCATCATCAGGGATATCACAGCAACCTCCTGTGACCAGTAAAAATACGGGAGGGAGGCGAGGCTGGCTTGTCGGGGCCCTGGGGACCAAACTCCGGTTGTCTCGCCACCAAAATCTATCACTTTTTCCAGGGTGTCCCTGATGATCGACAGACACTCTGCATTGTTTTTGATCAGGGTGTTTTCTTCACCTTCCAGAGGTAGTGTGCAGACATCGGGTCAAGACGCACCTGGAGAAACAAACGGCAGGTCAAAATGTGATCAGAAGTTACAGTTTTAGATCAGTGGTTCTCAAAGTTTCCTGCTTTCCACTCCCAAACCACAGCTAGAGAGACGCTTGACCCCATCTATTCCACCAAAGAACATAAATGGGCCTTTTCCATTAGTAACAGTACAGCATAGTTTGACTCGACTCGGCACAGTTCAAAGGCTTTTCCACCAGCGACAGTTCGTAGAACCGGTCCCTTACATTGCACATAAATCACGAGCAGTTTAACTTTCAATCCTAAAACTTTTTTACACTGAAAAAAGCCCACAGAATAAGTAGCTAAGAAGCTAAAGTCTTATTGATTAATAGTCTCCTGTTATCAGATGAGCCATTTAATAAATTCATCTTATCAGCAATTGACGATTTCCTAATGTTCAATAAGAGCGATACAATTTCTCCCTCACTATTATGGGAAACATTAAAAGCCTATATTCGTGGTCAGATTATTTCTTTTTCAGCTAATGTCAATAAAAATCTACGCACTAAGATATCAGAAATATCAACAAAAATTCAGAATATTGACAGA
>JBBPBX010006468.1:48889-60306 GCA_038048925.1 Garcialebias charrua | reverse complement strand
CATACATACATACAGGTACATCCACATACATACAAACCGGATTGCAAACAAGTTGGGACACTAAACAAATTGTGAATAAAGACTGAATGCAATGATGTGGAGATGGCAAATATCAATATTTTATTTAAAATAGAACACAAATCACAGATCAAAAGTTTAAACTAAGAGAATGTATCATTTCAAGGGAAAAATATGTTGTTTCTAAATTTCATGGAGATCACGAGCATCCAGTAGAGTTTTACGGCCTTGACCCTTACGCACAGTGATTGTTCCAGATTCTCTGAATCTTTTGATGATGTTATGCACGGTTGATGATGATAACTTAAAAGTCTTTGCTATTTTACGCTGGGTAACACCATTCTGGTATTGCTGCACTATCTTTCTGCGCAACAATGGTGGAATTGGTGATCCTCTTACCATCTTGGCTTCTGAGAGACACTGACACTCTGAGAAGCTCTTTTTATACCCAATCATGTTGTCAATTGACCTAATTAGTGTTAATTGGTCTTCCAGCTGTTCGTTATATGCTCAATTTCCTTTTTCCAGCCACTTATTGCTACTTGTCCCAACTTTTTTGGGATTTGTTGACGCCATGAAATTTCGAAACAACATATTTTTCCCTTAAAATGATATATTCTCTCAGTTTAAACTTTTGATCTGTGATTTGTGTTCTATTTTGAATAAAACATTAGATGTTGGCACCTCCATATCATTGCATTCAGTTTTTATTCACAATTTATAACCTTTTTAATGATAGATTTCATCATTTGCATACCTTTAAATGATAACTGATTGGATTAATTTTAAATTCAACATCTAAACACTGAAACCTAAGAGTTTTTCTCTGTTCAGTGGCAATAAATCTATCTTTGAGAATTAAGGCAACTGACACTCAACATACAACCACCTTTTATTAAACCTATTGGTCAATGCTAATTTTTACCTAAAACATTAATAATTGTTTAACATGTATTTAATAACACTTTTTGTAAAAATAGTTTTCTTGAAAAAAAAAAAAGTCAATTATAATTAAATAAAACATGTGACCACAGTGTATAGTTTCAACTAAGGTTTAAATCAGTTGAATGTGGGTGAATAAGACTGGATTTGTTTTAAGTTCTTCTACTCTTAAAATCAGTTTTAATGAGTTTACATTTGTCATTAGAGGCATTTAAACATTTTAAAAATCCCCATACCGGTAATCTAAATTTTTTGCCAACATTCAATTTTGTTTTCCAGATAAATTTCATTCTAAATAGTTTTACAACCCATTTTTATAGAAAATGTATTTTGAACAAAGAATGAAGTTGAATAAAAACATGATTAAAAAAACCTGCCTTCTCTTTATAAACCAGCAGATTGAATTGTTTCAAATCACATTTCTGCAAACCTGTAACTCTAAATCATTTTTTTTTTCTTCTTAGTTGGGCCAACTCTGAAGAAGCATAACTTATGACTAAAATAAATGTGTTGCCATAAAAGCAACACACTAAGTATAAAAACATGAGAATGCTTGGAGAGCTGAGTGGAGTCTGCAGAGGGCAGAGGCTTAAAACATAAAAAACATTGAATATTAATCTGTGCAGGGCCACGTCTCTGATCGCAGCCTCAGTTACCTGTTCACTAAGATCCCTACACGTCCGACTGACGCGCTCTGCTCGCTCGGAGAAGGCGGCGTCACACGGGTGCTTTTCTTCCTTCCCACAATGCACTCGAGTTTTCCTCAACTCCAGCAAAGCTGCAGAGACCTCCTTCACTCTGCCGACAGCAGCCTGGAAGACAAACGGCAAAGATCAGAGGAACTCCTGCAGAAACACTCGGAGATGAACATCAGCGGGCTTCAGATGACGGGACCTCCCGCTCTGGAAGAGCGCTGTGAGCCAGAGTCTGAGCGACGGGCCGCTCCCACCGCTGCAGCTGCTCCTGCTGCTGCTCGAGCCGGCTGCGAAGCTTCTGCAGACGCCGTTCTCGTTCCGCACAGGCCTGATGGAAGTGTTCAACATCGCAAACCTGAAAAGATAACAAGCAAAACTGTGGCTCAAAATGGGAAGAAGTCTTTGCAAACCAAAAGAACACATTTTCATGTTCTGTTTAGTAAAAAAATTAATTGGTTAAAAAATTCAAATGTTCCCATAAAGTTTTTTAAATCTTCTTCTTATTATTATTAATTTAATTAATTTACAGTTTAAAATAAATATGTCACATGCTGACATATAGTTCTGAATGAAAAGTAGTTTGAAGAAAAAAAAAAATCTTATCTAGTCTACCCGTTCTCCTAAAAGTCAATCTACCGGTACTGCACCACAAGCAACCAGTTTCAACCATCCATATAGACACATCTTTGAACACAAAACAGTTATAAAGAAAACAAACAAACATTATCTTTGTTATGATACAGAACTCTGAATTAATATACAGTACTTCATTGTACCTTGAAAGAAAATTATATTTCTTAAAAGTAAAAATAGATCTACTTTGATTTCTTTAGACAGACTGTTCCACAGATTTGTTCCATAAACAGAAATACAACGATCCATTTGTTTAGTTCTGACTTTGCTTCTTTTTTTTAAATTTTACTTCTGATCCTCTCAAATTATAAATGCTTTCTCTTTTATATGTTTTGCCATTGCACTGTATAACATACTGTTAAGCATTTTAAATACAACTCACTGAATATAATAGTCCACCACGTCGTGAAATTTCATTAATTTTAAGTTACAGAACAATGGATTTGTTCAAATCAAAAAAGGCGTTCAATACAGAACAACTGGACTTTGTGGATCTCTGTAGCGTTTCCCACTTATAATCCTAACAGCTCTACAGTATTTTGCAGAATAAAAACAGAATTTGTAGAAGATTTACAGGCATTCCCCCAAACTTCTACACAATAGCTCAAATAGGGAACAATGAGTGAATTATACAATATCAACAATGCTTTTTGATTTAGTGACTCTTTCACTTTATATAATAATGCAATTATCCTGATATGTTTATCTTTAAATTGTTGACGTATGGTGTGATAGTTTTCTTTCGGCTGCTCCCTTCTTCGGAGGTCGCCACAGCGAATCAACATTTTTACACCGGATGTCCTTCCTGACGCAACCACAGACCACCGAGCTACCTCAGCCCTCTGTGTGGAGCAGAGAGCTGCTATTTGGGGCACCCAGGGGAGCAGATGGTGGGGGTTTAGAGCCTTGCTCAAGGGCGCAGAGTGGGGCGAATGAGGGTGGGGGCAGGTGTGGGTGCTTCATCTACTCCACCCACATTTTTCTGATGTTGTCGGTACCGGTGCTTGAACCGGCGATCTTCCGATCACAGGCCCACCTTCCCTAACCTCTGCACCACCACTCCCCTAAGCGGCTCCTCAGATAAATAACATTAACTTTTTATAAATTTGAATGTTTCTGTTCAGCGCCCTGAGACGACTTCTGTTGTGACTTGGCGCTATATAAATAAACTGAATTGAATTAAATGTAGCAAAATAGCAGCTAAAAGCTAAATTCAGCTAAATTGTAGCTAAAAGCTTGAAGCAGCACGAGACAAAAATAGAGTTGAATCAATTTTAGAGAATAATGTTTCGAGGAAAGTGAAGGGTATATATGTTATTAGGGACATTTTTTGTAAATAAAGTTCAATAATTTCAAAAAGTGTAAAAAGTTACAAACACTAACAGTCAGAGTCGTCGTTTTCAAGCATGATCGGTTGAAATTACGCAAAGTTTGTGGAGTTTACAAAAACCCAAGGAATAATAATAATAAATTCAATTTATACCGCACTTTTCATTAATAAAAATCTCAAAGTGCTACAACAAATAAAAGAAGTGATAAAATCAAGTAAAATCAATAATAATATCAACTAAGATCAAAGATAAAATCATGTGGAGGCAGAATAGGCTTGATTAAAAAGAAAAGTCTTTAAGCTGTCTTTAAGGAATACACTTATATACAGTACTTATATCATTTTAAATCATCCGCCTTTTAAGTAATTTATTTTTTCACTTATTGGAACACTCTTGCTTCAAATAAAATGTTTTTTTTTTTAGGTACGAAGTTTAGAGGTTGACAAACATAGCTGCGGCCTTTAGATTAAGTACCCGTTTCTCCAGCTCCCTCTGAAGGTGCAGCCACTGTGACCTGACGGCGCCGAGTCTCTCTGCGAACGTTGTGCACTCGGAGCCGAGACGCTGAACGTCTGCTGCCGCCATCTGACGTCCAGGCTGAGACAGGGAGTCGAAGAGGAAGTGACCATTGGCCAGAGCTTTCCTCATTGCCTGAGAAACGAGCGGTATGAAAGAAATACATTTTATATTTGTTCAGATATTGAAATAGTAAAATACATCTCATACGACTGACATACCGTAATCAGAGTCAGAGTATCTTTATTGTCATTTGCACCACATGTGGTACATGTGATGAAATGAGATTATGTACGCAGGGTCCCAGTTACATCCAACAATAAAATGTAAGAGAAGAACAGTAATAACATCTAAGACATGAACTAAGAAAAACATCAGCTAACAATACACTAAGCACTAATGTCAGGGAAACATCACTCCAAACAGCAGCACGAACATGAGTCTGTAAGAGCAGATGAGCACGAATGAAAAACAGCAACATGAAACAGATCAGCAGCAACATGAAACAGATCAGCAGCAACATGATGTGATATTTTGCAGTGTTTATTCTGGTTATTTATTCATGAGTCTAACAGCCTCAGGGTAGAAGCTGTTCCTCAGTCTAGTGGTTCTACATTTGATGCTCCTCAACCTCCGTCCTGAGGGGAGTGGGGCAAAAAGTGTGTGTGCTGGGTGAGTGTGGTCCTTCATGATGCAGGTGGCTCTCTTCCTGCATCTGGAGGTGTAAATGTCTGTGATGGTGGGGAGACTGACTCCAACAGACTTCTGTGCAGCCTTCACCACTCTCTGTAGAGCTTTTCTTTCTGCAGCTGTGCAGCCTCCATGCCACACATTGATGCTGGAGCACAGGATGCTCTCCACTGCACACCTGTAGAAGGAGGTGAGGACTGAGCTTCTCAGACCAGCTCGTCTCAGCCGTCTGAGGAAGTAGAGTCTCTGATGACCTTTCTTGATCAGGCTGGTGGTGTTGTTGCTCCAGCTGAGGTTATCATTCAAGTGTACACCCAAGTACTTGTAGCTGGAGACCACTTCCACTGCAGATCCTCTTATGTTCAGTGGGGTGTGGGTGTGTTTGTTCCTTCTGAAGTCCACAATCATCTCCTTTGTCTTCTTCACATTCATGTGAAGATTATTCTCTTTGCACCAGCTCTCCAGGTGTTCCACCTCCTGTCTGTAGCTGGACTCATCATTGTTTGTGATGCATCCCACCACAGCTGTATCATCTGCAAACTTTACAATATGACAGCCTGGATGGGTAGCTGCACAATCATATGTGAGCAGAGTGAACAGAAGGGGGCTCAACACACATCCTTGAGGAGAGCCAGTGCTGAGGGTTATGAGAGAGGAGGAGAAGTTGTGGATCTTCACTGACTGTGGTCTGTTTGTTAAGAAGTCTAGTACCCAGTTACAAATAGAGGGGCGTAGTCCAAGTGTGGATAGTTTGTCCATCAGAGTTTGGGGGATCATGGTGTTGAAGGCAGATGTGAAGTCCACAAAGAGCATACGGACGTAGGAGTCCTTCTGTTCCAGGTGTTCCAGGTGTTCTGTTAATGGAGGTCAGAACAGTGCATTCACATGCAAATACATGTATGCTCAATATTATAAGTTTGTGTGCACAGAAAATGACATTGTGTGAATGTTTATGAAGCGTTCACACTACTGTGATCCATTTTTCTTCCATATTTGTACACTATCATTATGAGATTGCCTTGTATTGTTTCTTTTGTAAAAAAATGAAAAAATTTAATAAACTAAACTAAATAAATAAATATTTGTCAGCGCGATTCTCGTCCCGCAGTTTTCAGCCTATTGCACCAAATCATAAATCAAAACGTTCAGCTCCTTCAGGACAATCCAGCTTTGACTTTTGGTTTTGGTGCAACTTTAACTTTTTGAAATATTTAGCATTTTCTGTTATTTATTTACTCATAGAAAATGAATTGAGCTCATTTTCCATCCTTCAAATCTTTATCTGTTTACATCCTCTTACTGCTCCTTTACATTTTGTTCTGCTTCAGCTTCTTTCAGCTTCCTTGTGCAAAATTTTAAAAAAATTCAGCTACTTTAAGCCAATTTCAGCAATTTTTTTACTTTCAGCTTATTTCTGCTAATATTTGTGCTTCTTCTAACTTCTTTCTGCTGATTTCAGCTTGTTTTGCTCCTTTTAGCTTATTTCTGTAAGTTTCAGATTTTTCTACTATTTCAGCTATGATATACCTGTGACTGTTTTTACGCTAATTTAAGCTTTTTCAGCTAATTCAACATTTTTGCACTCATTTCAACTTTTGTCAAATTCAGCAAAATCCTTCTCTCAACTTCCTTCTTGAAATTTCAGCTTCTTCCTGCCTTTTTTAGCTACTTTTCAGCAGTTTCAGATACCGTAATTTCAACGTTTTTGTGCTCATTTCTGCTTTTTTTTCCAGCCTAATTGGGCAAAATTGTTCTTTCTGCTTTCTTTTGCTAATTTGAGATGTTCTATGTTTTCAGCTATACCTTTAAGCTAATTTTAGCTGCTTTCAGACAAATTCAAGTTTTTCATGGTAATTTCTGCTACTTTCAGCATGATTAACCTTACTGCTAATTTCAGCTCTTTATGCTACTTTCCGCTTATTTTTTATTTATTTTTTTCCCTTTATAGATGGCCTCCCTTCTCACCTCACAGCCATCCTCTCACACCGATATGAATTTTTATTTTTTTATTTTTAAAGAGAGAAAGGAAAGATAGAAAGTAAGACAACAAAACACAACAATTATCTACAAAAAGAGCACAAGGCAAACACATCCAACCTCCGTCCGCAATCCTGCAAAGCACATGACAAAACACAGCAACAAAATACACATGCATAAAGACTAATAATATTCATGACCTTGCAGTAGATTTCCATAAATAAACATACCCATACCTACAAATATATATACATATACATTCATATCACATATCCATCTACCGGTACATATCTGCATATGATATCTACATATACATCCCTGCATCCATTTGTGTGTGGCTGTGAACATACATAAGTGAATAAGGTTCCTCCAATAGAACATTCAGTAGCGACTGTGAAGCATCAGAGATCCGTCCCCCCAAGGCCCGAGGCAGATGAAGGGGCGATCAAAGCCCAAGACCCCAAGAAGGACCCGAGCCCAGAGTCCCCAGGGCCACCCGAACAGGACGAGCCACTCACCCTCTCCCCAGATCCGACCAAGGGGGAGAACCGGACGAGCTCCAGCGACTACACACAATGACCCCCGGGAGGCCAACAGCGACAAACCCACAGGCCCCCGCCGGAGCCCGTTGCAAGAACCCGCTGCACCGACGTAGCCCCAGGCCCGGACACAGAGGCCCGGGCACTGGGGACACCCACCCCTCAGGCCCAGACCCGATAGGACCAGAGGACCCGAGCCCCACCAGGCAGCCACCAGGCCGAGCCGACACACACCCAAGCGCCCAACCCCTGAAAGCGACAACAAGGGCCCCCAGCACGCCCGCAGGCTTTCAGCTTATTTCTGCTAGTTTCAGTTATTTCAGCTACTATTTAGCTGTTTAATGCTAATTTCAGCTTTTACAGTTAATTCCAAATTATTTTAGCTCATTTCATCTCCTTTGAATTCCTTCTCATAGTTTAAGCTTCTTTGTCTTTTCAGCTACTTTTCAGCTTGTTTGTTGTTGCTAATTTCAGCTTGTTTTAAGCTAATTTTTGTGCTAATTTCTACTCATTTAAACCTAATTCAGCAAACATGTGCTCTTTCTGCTTTCCCCTGCTAACTTAGGCTTGGTCTTCAATTTCAGCTACATTTCAGCACTTTTTTTTTAATACCTAATTTTAGCTGTTCTTCAGCAATAAGCATTGACACTGTATTTTTGCTCTAGTTTTTATTATTTTTTATGCTGTGCACTTTGGTGAAAAATGAAAATCATATAGAGCTTTGACAACAAAGGTGTGTAAAATACACCATTTAGAAGAAAAACACGTATAAATTCAAACTGAACAGATAAACGAGTGAACTCTGTTTCAGCTATAAGTTAAAAAAAAAAACTAGTTTAAAGCGGAAGTCAAACCAGGTTACCTGATATTTCTGCAGGATTTCAGCAAACTGAGCCGCGCTTTGGGCCTTGCAGATCCGTTTGTCCTCCTGGTTCAACTGGGCCTCTGTTCTTTTCAGCCAGGCCTCCAGTTCAGACAGCAGCTTCAGCGGCGGCTCTGCAGCCGTCAGACGCTAACGGACATAATTCAACAGGGAGTAACATAAAACAACTCTACCTTTTGTAGGTTTTTAATTATTTTTCAAGCCCCTTAAAGTGAGTAATCATTCATTAAACATCTGCTCTGTTCTAATAAGATCCACAATATTAAATCTCTGGAAGATAAGATCTTTTCGTCATCTGCTGGAGTGATTTCCACATTTAAAAGACATCAATTTAAAACATCTGGAAGGAAGAAACTGGCAAAATCTGCTTATTAAAGCTCTGCCAAATATCTGTTTCCATTCGCTGGTGATGGATGGTGAGGAAAAATAAGGCATGACCTTCCTCTCCATTTCCTCCCCTCTTCAGTCGCCACTAAAGGGATTTCAGATGGGTTTGAGTTTATACTCCCCTCACTGGAGAGGATCTAATTATTTCTGAAAACAAACAGCACTTCCTTCTAGATCTCTGGCATTTCAGTGGCTTCGTGTTGTGCTGCACTCTCAACTTCTATTAACAAAAAATTAAAAGGAAAATTTCCCCAAACACAAAGAAACGCCGCACCTGCTGCAGCCGGTCTTGATTCCTGGAGAGGTCAGAGGTCATCTGGCTGCAGCCGACCTCCATCTGACTGATCTGGGTTCTCAGTTTGGGACAATCTGCTTCCCTCAGGTGGAGCAGCTCAGTGGCGTCTTTTGATACGGACTCCCACAGCCCTGAGATGGTCTCCAGCTCCACAGAGAAGTCCTGGAAAAGAAAAAAGAAATAGCGAAAACGAGTCAGTCTGGCCCATCTCAGATCTGTATTTCTAGTAGGTGGTCATTTGTCTGTTAGCAAAATATCTCATGGACCACTTTATGGATTTCAATGAAATGTTTAGAGAGTAATCATAAGATAAGCATCTGTAACAGAATACTTTTTAGAGTCATCCCAATTAAAGATGGCTGCCACAACTACGGTAATTGATATTAGCCAGTACAAAAATCACTTTAACTCTCTCAGTTTTACAAGTACTGTATTGGACTAAAATTTGATGTGGTAGTATCTGAGAGTAGGCCTGTCGTGATAAACAATTAATTAATTAATCCCATGATAAATTAAAATGATTGAACTCGTTTTCATTTATCAGCTTTATCGTTTCTTCATGTTTCTCTTTCTACTGAAGACACTGGATGACAAAAGGATCAACTCCGGTGCTCTTCACTGACCCCCGCCCCCCTCTTTTCTCTTTAAAATCTGTTTTAACCAGCCAAAATCGCGTTTTTGGATTGTTAAAAGCAGCTAAGCTAAGAAGCTAAGCTACGAGCTAAGCTAACAGGCCGACCCTCGGGGGAAAAATCCTCCGTCTTGTCGAAGCTCCAAAATTTAAGGTTGAAACCCGTGCCTTTGTGTAATAAGTTGTTTTTCTCTGCAAAAAGAAGCTGAGAACTTGTTTACAGATTTTTTTTAAATTAAGAGCTTTGTGTGAAAAATGCTATGCTAAAGAGCTCAAGCTCTACCAAGCGTCCGCCATTTTGAGAACCAAAAAAAGGAGGGAGAGCTAGTCCATGTCACGTCAAGGGGCTTCCCTCCCATTTTTTTTTACCTCCTAGGACTTGGCATCCACATATGCAAGAGTTCAGGTCTTAGGAGGCTAAAGAGACACGCTGCTCGCTCCCTCACTATCCATCCTTCAGTTCAAACAGTCTTATAATGACATCCAGTGGTCCAAAAAAAGTGCTAAATACAAAATAAATTAAACATTTCTTCTTAAATTTGACAATAATTACTAATTATTGTCAAATTTCAAACAATATTATCGTTTATCGCAATAATTTCTGAGACAATTAATCGTCCAGCAAAATTTGTTATTGTGACAGGCCTAGCTGGGAGTCATCCCTAACACAAACTCTGCACACATGCCTCTTAAAAGCACAAGTTCATACGTGATGGCGTTCACAAGGTTTGACCAGAACATCAACTACTCCATCACTTCTCAACATCAGATAACTGATTCTAAACGAAATGAAAGGCGGTGGGTGACACGCATTTCTTTAACAATTTGTCATTTTTCTCTGCGCAAAGTTTGGCTCGTCTAGTTTTAGTATCCGAGTCACGTTTCTTGACTCACTGACTCAAGATGAGATTATAAAACGTGATCGTTGTGATCTGAAAGACCTGCCTACACTAATGAACCAACAAATCTTGGGCGTTCCTTTGTGTTATTTGATCAAGAGTAGACGAGCGGCTCACCAGCAGCTGAACCACACTGCTTTGAAGGCTCTCCTGACTCAGCTCCGAGGAATCTGCCAGGCCCGACAAAGTCTTCAGGTGTTTGCTGGCACCGAGCAGACGCTGGCTGACCAAAGAGAAGTCAGTCTGGAATCTGTGGGGAGGATGAGGAAAAGCAATGGATCACCCGGTGGGGCAGAACGTGACTGGACCCTCAGACAGAGGGAAGTTCAGCAGGCGTTCAAAGGAGAAAACAAAGACGGGGGGGGGGGAATAAAACAGCACGCTGATGGAAATTCAAGAATTTAACTGTGATTCAGAAAACTAAATCCCAGGAAACATTTGTAAAGTTTGGTTTAAAAACTTGATAAAGAAAACTTTGATGTAAAAGTTAAAAATGGCCTATTTAGCAGGAAAAACATACACATGGTAACACAACGGGCTTCACAGTAAAAACAAAAAAGAACAACAAAAACAGCCTTTTCATTTAAACTCTTTATTTATCTTGTGGCTCAAACCACAGACTAGTGCCTACCTGGCTCTTCTGGCCTGGATGTCTTTGAAACGGTGGATCTCCTGCTCCGTCCTCCTGTAGGCACTTCTCCATCGCAGCTCCAGAGCGCCCCCTGCCTGAGCCACAGAGGCGGAGAAGCACGGCTCCGCCTGCAGCAGCTTCTTCTTCTGGTCCAGGAGCGTTCCCAGCAGAACTCGACCCTCTTCAAGCTGGAGCAGAGCTCGCTGTGGGAAACGGAACGATCCGTGTTTACAGTGAGTGACCTTCCAACATATATGATAAGTACAAACAAAGCAAAAAGCTCTTAGAGGAAAAAATCTACAACACTGCTTGAAGGAAAAGCTAGAAGTCCAGTACATTCTCAGCATCTT